>ATSW01087972.1:0-12342 GCA_000444245.1 Botryllus schlosseri
GTCAGTTCTCTAGTCATATAATAATAAAAAATATAATAAAAAAAACTTGAGTGGAAATGGTCCAGAATCAAATCCATTTTAGTAAGTATGGGCGACAAAAATGCAGGAGTCATTCGTTACTCGCTACCTCTGCCATTTTTGATGTACGAATGTCTTAGCTAATAAGCGTCATTTTCATTTTATTTCTGCAGGGTGTTGAAAAGAAAACGCCAGAGGGATTATCCTCATCAGACGATGAAACCTTCTGATTACTGACTGTTCTCATAGTTTCATTCATTGCTACTTGGCACTACAAGTAATTTCGTTCGTTTCGTTTTTTACACCGGCATTATTTACTTGCCAATTCCGTTTTGGAATAAATTACCGCAAATGTGGTGCGTGTGTGTGTACGCAGCCGTGATCAGGTTATGCCCAGTGGTAGAAAACAGGTTATTATATCAGGATATTCTTCTAATGTAGGATCTACATTCTACTCACCATGTTTAAAGGCTGTAGCATCTACATAATATTTACATTATTGAAGGATATGGAAAAGACATTGAATTGAGTCGACACAAAATCCCCCTTTCTACTACCTGCCGAGCTCTAATATCTACTATATCGGACTCCGCTTTCTACATCTTTGGTCTGTAATGTGTTTACTGGGATGATACGCCGACGCTCATTCAACGATGTAATAAAGCGATATTATCATCAACACCCTCCTTCGTCAATGGCGTATTAAAACTCTACGTTACATACGCTTATACTTTCAACGTTCTATTATCCATGGTACTACTATATGTGCGCTGCGGTATGATATTAATAAAATTCCATGCGGTAGGCCTATCTGTAAATAAATATCGTCATATTCATCTGCGCAATATTGCCTCAACAATCCGCAAACTGTAAATGATCTCAGCGAGTGTTGTAATGCGATTTATACTTTGCCTATCAATTGTTCGCAGTTGGTTGAATGCAATAGACATTTTCGCACCAACAGCTGGCTGGAGAAATATAAGGACGCATAATATCGCAGCTCCAAAGATTTTTCGAAGCTCTTTCTCTTCGTCTTGAGATAATCCACAGACTTCACTGTTCATGCACGTGATAAAAGATCATAATGTTACCTTATCCGGGAGAATGCGTCTTATCAGCACCGTTATTCGCCTGTCGTCAGGTGCAACTTTGAATCCAGCCAAGCAGGTGTCACCAAGCTTAACAGATTTGAATCAAGCGATTCGTGTTCTTCCCGATAAGCGCTAACTTAATGATATTGGCCCTAGCTTCAATGCTTTATTTATGCTCCAATAACCGGGAGCAGGCTACTGTTATAACAAAGGTAACATTTAAAACGAAAATCAAATTCAACCAAACACGTGCAAAACATTTTTTGTTTAGTTTTTTTTTATCTAGCCAATACGTCACGGGTATTTAATGTGACGCCACAGTGAATTATATTCGGCCATTGAAATTATAGGGTAAATACGGCTCCTTGCCTGTCTTAAATGGACAACAAACTATCTTTGACCAAGACTATATTGATCGTTCTGCAGGATTTTACGGCCGGCCGTCATCATCAATAAAACAGCCATCCTATATCTACGTGCTATAAACTGGTAATCGATTACGATTTCGAGGGTTACAACCACTCCATATCATTTACGTCGACTGTATCGGGTGCAAATTGTCCGTAGGCTCATACTATCTGTTTTTATCTAAACTATTTACACAATTACGGAATAATTATGCGCAACTTAATAAAAGACAATTTAGTTTTTCATTTAAAAGGCATTTGTTTAAAACACTGTTTAACTGTACATGTCCATTTCCGGTGAACTCTTGAATAATCTATTTATTTACACTAACTTACTATACACTCGAAAGGGAACCGACCACGCCTTCAAAATTAGTAATGAGAATCTTCATAAAATCTGTCGCACTGAAGACCTCTCATCATTTATTGATCACCACCAAGCTAAATATCTTGCACATATAATTCGAAAACCTAATGACAGTGTCGTGAAGTCAATAACCTTTGAAGATGAAAGGAGAACCAAAAAAGGAAGACCCTCTGCAACGCCGATGAACAACGTCCTTAATCGGAACGACACCGACATCAGGACATTCTCGAAAGCAGCACTTTTACGCGAAATTTAATTTATATTTGAAATCTCGATGAATACTTTCGTCACCTCCGTGATGGTGCTCTCAGTCTGAACGCAGGCAGAGCTAGACCTATATATATATATATATATATCGCACCGAAATCGCGATTGGTTAAAGAAATAGCAGCACAAATGAATTCAGTTAATAATATTAGTTGCTACAGACTGCTATCAAACATTTATCCTTTCTGAGCCCATGTGCTCTGATTCACCGGCAGAGTTGATGGAGGGGGTGTTTTCGAAAGGTTAGGGCAAGTTATAAATGATGATGCGTCTTCGGGTGGACCAATTGTTATTAGTAATTTTGTTCCATGCTGTTATTTCTTGACCTCCCATCAGGATTGTCGGTATACTATATGTAATAGAGATATTGGAATCGCCCAACCGTAACGGAAACAAATATCTTTCATGAGGAGCACGCGATTCCAAATCCGTATTTCTATATACGGGGCACATCATTTTTATCTGTCCGGATTGCATCAGTTTCAGTACTGGGGGGCTCAAATTGCAAAGGGCGCTACTATATGAAAATCGAAAACGAAGTCGCAGTGAATTGCGCGTAGCGCGAACTAAATTTTATGTTGTTATAGCTTTTGGTGTTCATGTTGTTTCGACTACTGTGGTCATTTACACCAGGTAGATATTCCTTATCATGGTTCTTGACCTAACGACTTGTAGCAGCCAACGTTCGTTCTAGGATTGCGTAAGACTCCGTTTACGCGGATCACATGGCTAGAAGGAGCAATGAGCCTGGATAAAAACCTCCAACACGTGGGTTGTTATTCTGGATTCGACCTCGATCGGATCCATTAATGTTGCAGCTGTGGCACGCACCTCTACGCAATCCCGTCAAGCATTATGTCTTTGGTTCAGAACCTACGAACAAAATAGTATTTGTCCAGAATCCATTTTCTGTATTTGAACCCTCAAATAAATGTAGAATTAGCCACGCGACGTCGCTAACGACAAACGGAACAAATAAAATTCGCAATAACTCTCACCGTTATGAATTCGTTTCAATATGGCAACGCGGGCAGTTAGGCAGTCCTCGTATCTATATTTCCTAAGATTATTTTCGTGCGAATATTATAGTTGTGTAAATAGCTGACCGTGGATTGGGATTGTTAAAAATTGATCGAGCTTTGAAAATCATTGTTTGAGGTTGGTTTTCCGCATGTTTTGTTTTCAACAACTGTTGCAAATTTCCTATATTTCCAGAATTCGTCTATTGCAATGCTTTTCAACGTGTGGTATCGTACGGACTTGTGTGGATGAAAAAAACGTGCAGTGCGAATGAAAATCGTAAATAATTTCTACTTTTTCTGACGTAGAATAATTGGGGCAGGCGGTTACTTACCAACGAAACCAAACGATGCTCGATGATGTATAAATTCACTCCAGTGATAGTTAATGATGTCGCCACGTACATCTGTATCCAATTCATTCAAATGTGAATGAGATGAATAGCAAGTAACCAGCAGCGATCAAACGAATATTGATTACTCTCAATCGACCTAATTTTCGAGCGCATCTGCGACGTATTTACGATAGTGAAAGAACAACACTATGTGGAAGGCTGTAGTGTTAACCTCTGCGCTACTAGGGTTGACAGATGCACGAGAACGGTGTGAGAGTGTGAAGTGTGACGATAGATAGGTCGTTTTACACCAGGCCTTTACTGCGATTCCTGATTGAGCGACTTGTAGGATGGACCATTCACGCTCAGGCATTTTGTGAGTTACCGCCCACGCGCATATCGACATCAAAGTAGTCGCCTACAGAATGCAAAGCAGCATAAGCTCGTGGAACAGCGGATATGATTTGAACTAGTTTTGTTTATAGACCTTGAAGGTTTATATTTCGTGGCGTGTGCGAGCATATAGAGTGTCAATCAACTGCTGTGGCATCGCACGATGAGGAGACTGTCATAGTGTTTAGCTACGCACCATCCATTACTTTGCGTCTCATTTTCACACCGCCCAATCGATTGAGTCTGGGACCTTAGCAATTATATCGTCATCACCATAGGCGAATCTGGTGTTTTTTAAAGAGATTATTCCGGTGGTGACAACCTGACAGATCGTACATTTGGTGCCTCTAAAGCTCGGCTTGCATGCATGGTATGCAGATTGCAGATAGTATTATCCAGGTATGATACTTTACAATTAACGTTTGGCCTTTTGATGGTCGGCAATACCTCACGTCTCATCAGTTGCTTAGCTATTTCTTAGTCATGGCATCCAACGCCTTTCTACCTTGAAGGTACTGATTCCTGGTGATAGAATCTTGTATAATAAACTTACAACAGTCTGCGGACTTTGATATGCCAGAGGTTCGTGCTGGTAAGGTTCTGCTGCTGGTGAGGTTCTGTCAGTCAATAATTCTGTAGCGTTCCCAAACTGATGGGTCGCGAAGCTACTCCATATAGGTCGCAAATAAGTTTGTAAATGTTGCGGTTTCCAGTTCAATATGCCGAATATGTGAAACACCTTATATTCTCACGATTAGACGGACGGACGGTTGTGGGTTGACAAAGCAATAACTGCAAAGGTATGGAAACCGGTTTTCCTCGGCTAATTTACGCTGGGTTATCCATTTTTTTAGCTAACCTTTGTGTAAGTCAATAGTATACATGAAGCCAGTTTTCACGTGTCGTATCTGCCGGTATTACCAGTTTTAGTTACAAGCACTCGGCTAGGTGTATATAATTATAGATAACTAAGCTACGGGTGGATGCGCAACTCAATCGTCACACTTGAATGCGCTGAGATGTCTACTGCTGAGCCTGCTGACAGCAACATAATTGGTATTGCCATAGCTGGCAAGCCGAGCGCTCAAATGTAATGAACTTCATGTCGCACTGATTTCGAATATCATCAATTAAAATCATGTCATGGCAGTACAAACACCATTAAAGAGCCGTGAAAGACTGAAGATCGGCATTGTTCTGAACGACTTGGCGATTGTTAAGGTCATTGTGTTTCAGCTAAAATATCTGACTCGGCCCGCCAACATATTTTCTGGTTCTCATTCGGCCAGCGGAGAAAAATAATTGCCCAGCCCTGGCGTAGAGCAAAGTGCGTTCTAGTGAAACTTTGATGTTTTTGACAATTGACAAGTATCCATTATGACGTCACAGGTCGACACGGTGGCACCCATGTGTTCGTTGCTGCATCCGATGGTAGTGACGGCTTACAGACTATAGATTACTATAGGTAACTAACCTACGGATAGATTAGTAAGCTAAATAGACCAGGGGTGGCCAACTTTTTCGGCTATAGGGCCACATGCAATTGACGATCGATTGCGCGGTCCCTAGCCGCGCCATGCGCGTAAAATTTTCAAAGTTTATCAATCAACTAGGTTAGGGTTACCATATTTCTATGAAGCAAATTCCGGACAATCTTTAGTGCCCACTAGCGGATTTTAAAATGAGGTGTAACACATTGACCGTCAATATGACGTCACACTAGCAAAGCATTGCCCATCGACTGTATACACTATGCAGGAATGGAGTGGAACATAGGTCATGAATTGGGCCATCTGTAATGTGAGCTCTGCTGATTGCTACTTGCTAGGATCTGCAATAGATTCCTCCACGGGCCGGATGAAATCATCTGGCGGGCTGTGTCTGGCCTGCCATGATTGTGTTTGACAGCCCTGTCGGTGTGGCTATCTATTTATCTGTTTTAATCGGGTCCGAAACATCATTTTTTCTGCCCCCTTCCGCCCAAAAAAGCACTGATCTTGGGCCCACCATAGGGTAGTCGATGTAAGTTGTTGGGCACTTACTATATGCATTTTGCTGTTTGCTGCATATATTAGGCTACTATAAAATACAGCAGCAGTTTGCACATCCGGTGATTTCCAACCTTTTATGGTCGCGACTTCATTTCCGACTTGAAAATGTTCCGTGACAAAGCTCAAAACTTGATAAGCTGATTACTAAAAAAATTCAGCTTGCCCAAACTTACTCACGGCCTAGCAAGCTGATTACGTCCAACATCATCGCGATTCCCAGATAAAGGCGAACGACCCCAGCATTTGGAACCACCGTCTGTGACTGAAGCATCCAATCGGCCTTAACCAACTCTAGGAATATATCGTTGGCTTATAATTGCGATTGCAATCAGACTTCTTTCAGTAAATGATGGGTATTTATATTTATTTTGATAGCATCTTTTGGCGAGGGTGGTGCCTGGTGCCCATACTAATATCATTATACGTTGCATTAACTCGGGCGCGGCGCGAAGAACAATTTTCAATAGCATAAATCAGCTTTAAAATATTATTGTTTATGTTGATTTACGAAAAACTTTTGAGCCTGCTTCAAGCCTTCAAAATTCCGGACATTTGGGCATATTTTAGAAATTCCTCCCGGACGCAGATTTTTCAGTGAAATTCCGGACATGTCCGGGAAATTCCGGACGTATGGCAACCCTAAACTAGGTCAATAATATAACTACTGGAGTGTCTTGCGGGTCTAATGTATACCGCCCGCTGTGCTCAGTTTGTAAGGACAGGAGTACTCGGCAACTGGACATATCAATATCGAAGGTTTCCGCTAATATGCGACAATCATTTTCTGCCTACATTTCATCGTCGACGATCTTTCTGCGAGCGCAAACGCGAAAAGACGTTCTCTCGTAATTGCGAATATAGTTCGACTCAATCGGGTAAATTAGACGTTTTTTTTTATTTTCAGGGGTTGGTTGGTTTGTGGTATTCATGGTGTTTGTCGACTACTATGGTCATTTACACCAGGCCGATATTCTTTTTATTTTCCGTAACTGCCGACTTATAGCACGGCCCACCTCTAGGCTTTTGTAAGACACCGCTGACGCGGATGATGTGGCGAGGAGGAGCCTAGGTAAACCTCCAACACTTAGGTATTGGAATTCGGAAGTCGACCTCGGTCGGACTCGAACCCGCACCCATTGGTGTTGCAGCCTATTTTCAGGGGGATAGGCTACGAAGCAAGAAATCGTGTGACAATTAAACACGCGAAGCATGAAGAAAAAATTTACTACTATTTTAGTTCATTGTACTGTACGACGCTTTACTAAAAATGTGACTGGAACCTGGATCTGCGAGTGCGTCGGAACTGATATACTAGTCATCAACATCCGAAGTGTTGCGGCCATACTAATCAAATTTTTGGTTGGCCGTGCAAGTTCACAATCTGAGCATCTCATTTTCGACAATATAACAAATTTAGGAAGTTACCTCGCGGGCTACGGGTTGGGCACCCCTGAAATAAACAGGCCCAATTGATCGTTTTCAGAGCCGGAGCTGGAGCCGGAGCAGTGGCAATAATGCGGCTACGGAGCCGGAGCCGAAATTAATCTATGATAGAAGAAAGCTCCGGAGCCAGAGCTGGAGCAATGCAACATTTACTGCTGTTCCGAAGCCCTGGTTACAACTGCTATTGGGCGTTGACACAGGACTAAACTAAAGCACGAGGCTTGCACCAATACACAGCCGTGGAGAACTCTAATTAATATTACCTGACTGATAGATTATCTAAGATTATCCGATTGAATATGAGCCGAGGATTGCCTCGGGGCGATTGCGCAGAAAATGCAAACATGACGTTCGCACCATCCTCACTAACGCCAACCGAATAACGTGACCGCCGACATTTCATGGCGGTCAACTAGTGACTTGTAATTATTTATCCTTCACAAACAGAGCCCAAATATGATTGATTGATTTATTTATTGAACGAATCTTATCAGTATATTTTCCGAAAATGATACATGTTGGAGTACAATGGCATCGAGTTAATAATTAGTGAACCAGATCACATCGCGAACGCAACTATGACTGAAGATGATTAAATCCTTAGATCGGATACACTCTCATCGGGCGTATGATCTTTGCGCGGCATGTTGGACATTCGTCGAGACGCGGAGCACAATCGGGACAAACATGCACATGCCCGCAAGGAATGAAAGCTGTGGTCGCTGCGAACCCGTAGCAAATGATGCATTCACCGGAAACAACTGAAAGTAAATTGATGTATGCAAGTTAACAGAAGTTCAGCTGATAACATACACCAGGAGGGTTGTATCATCGTGTCCTATATGGTGTGGACGCAAGCAAATCTCACATCTTAGTGAAATTGTTATACGTCAGACTTTCCATTTGGATAAAGGCAATTCGACGGTAATATTCGACCGACTTGCCCAGCATTAAATTTGATAAAACGAGTATCAATCGAAAGGTACCGCGGAACTGATTGCGAAAACAAAAATTTTATTCTGCTCGTGGTCCTGGAACACTCCAAAATCAGCCTTGAATGTTGAATTGCAAGAAAGTTAGGTATTGTGACACAGCCATACCGTCTGGGCAGCTCAGTAGCTAATGCGCACGAGAGTGAGATTGTGAATGCTTAATCTGTTGCGCAACGATGGTCAATACGCTTGCGGTTTGAGTTGCTCCTCACCTGCTACCAGACGGTATGCTTGCTCCACAGTACCAACCTCTGTTACAATGCAACATTCGAGGCTGATTCTGGAGGGTTCCAAGTCCACGAGCAGAATAAAATTCATATTTTCGCAATCAGTACCACGGTAGCTTTTGATTGATACACGTATTATCAAATTCCATGCTCGGCAAGGCCGTCAAGAGTTACAATCAAATTGTTTTTAGCCAAATGGAAAGTATGACGTGAACCAGTTTCACTGAGCCGTGAAATTTGCTTGTGTCCACACCATATAGGACACTTTGGTTGTATACACGGATTGAGTGGGGAGGGGGGTTAAATATTGCCCGCACTGTCACTAACGAGTCTGTAGCGACATCTAGCTGTTCAATGACGTTATATCAAGTATCACATTTCATTGCGAAGCCCATGGAATCAGAAATTCAAGTCTTATGTGTGGAATATACCAGATCCGTTATTATATATTCTTTGTCAGTGGTTCTTAACCGATTTTCAATGGAAGGCTAGCGGTTCTGTTTGGCAATCCCATGAATTTCCTGAAGGTGGAGACACACACTCGACTCATAGGCCTATACATATGACATGTGATAATAAGATACCGGACTTGGCTCTCATTGATTGCAAGTATGAACCCAATAAGTAGTCAAATTGTGACTGTGGCTGCTGTGGTGTTACTTCGTGTGCAGTGGAGTACACAGGAGATGTTAGGGTTCGAAATAGAAATCCAAAAATCCTGAAATGCCAATTCTATATTTATAAGATTTATAAACTCATATGCAATTAAGCAATTAATATTCACGATGTTACGTTTCGACCAAACAATACGAATGCAATATTCAAGTTGAATCCTTGTATTTCTGAACTGCTTTCTGACATGGAACGGTAGAAATCACACTAATTTGCAATTTATATTCATTGCAATGTTCCAGTTTTGTGTGAGAATGGTATTTTATTACTTTTATTCTTATAACACTCTGTTTATCCACAATTTATTCTATGCACCAGTAATCTAAAATCTTCGTCATGTATGCGATATAACGACGGATGTGTATTGTTGCAGATTTTTGTTTTCATGACGCAGGAGAAATTTGGGGTTTGCTGGTAAGCAAAAATGATTCACAGGTAAGTAGGGTTAAGAACCACCGGCCTATATGTACGTTTGTCCCGAGTTATAGTGCCGCGAGAATAACCACAAATCAGAGTTTCCATTCGGGAGCAAACTTATTTGCGTATTGTAAAATGACCCAGCCAAATGTGAGCCCCATGAATATCAGAAAAATACTAATCCACCATCCGAGTAGCAATGTACGCTATCCGATCAAAGAAGTGAATTGCCTGTTAAAATAAAGCATGCAACCATACATAAAATATAGATCAGTGGTTCTCAAACATTTAAAAAAATATTTCACGGGACGGTCCCAATTTTTAAATGACTTGCGATCCCTTACAACATCATCAGAAAACATCACGTTTGATTTCACAGTGTCAATGCAACGGATGAACCTGATTTTCGCGGCCAGTTTGACTCTGGTTGCGTTGTTGACAGAGCAACCATAACACCCTGAAATAAATTTTTAAATTCTAAATTTCAGAAATTTCTGGATCGTGTTTATTTTTTTGTGCGTTGAGGTCCTAAAAATTGTCTCGTGGATCCCAAAAGTACCGCGGACCCCAGTTTGAGAACCACTGATATAGATACAGCTGACAACATTTTTTACTATACCTGAGGTATCAATGTCAGCATAACCTACCGCGAGTCTCATTCAGGAAAAATGTATGATTTCTTATATCCTCAACCGATGGTCGACCTTCAGGATCCGTTGATAGCATCTGGGTAAGTACATCAATCAGCTGGTCTTTTTTCTCGCGAATTCCAACACCGACGATTGAAAGATCGAGCTTTTCACCGCACATGATGTTGGTTTTCCAAAAGTGATGATTGGTACCGTAAGGATGCTTGCCTTTGCTGATGAGTTGGGCCAGGACGATGGCAAGGGAAAAGATATCAACTGATTTGCTTATTCTAACAATACCATCGCGATACGTTTCTGGTGCACGGTAACCATCTGATCCTATTCCATTTCTCGTCTGAGTAACCGCCGCCGATCCGTCGGGAATCTCTTTGGTTATTCCGAAATCAGAATATTTGAATGTTTTGTCCTGGATTACGAGAATGTTATCCGGTTTGATATCTCGGTGAATAAATCCATTTCTATGTAGGTATTCAAGGCCACCGAGTAGTTGTTTGGATATAAGACTGAACGTTTCAATTGACAGGTATCTGTCATTGCGCTTTTCCATGAACGTTGTCAGATCACAATCACACAGCTCCATAATAATGTACAGATGCGGGCACAATCCCTTTGTCTCAATCTCATCAAAATCAATGAATTTCACGATGTTTTCATGATCCAGTTTCTGCAGAACAGCAAGCTCCTTCTGTGCCCGATCGGATTTGAGGATCATTTTTACTGCGACTTCCCGGAACAGACCACCAGACAAGAATTCTCGGCCTTTTCGAACATTACGTCGCATATTCAAAGCCTCGGCATCGTCCAAAAACGCCATGTACTGCTCCTCTTTCAACAACATGGCGCCTGGATAACGAAAATTCAGAACTTCGAATTCGTAATTCGAATCTATATAAGTAATCGTGCTGATTCGTCGCCATTACCGTGGGAAGAAAGGTCCCCCCTAATTTTGACAAGTGTGCGAACACTCACCAACTCACTGCACAGACGCTTGGATAGCAGTGCGTAACGACTGATGAACAGGTCATCAATTCGGATATTTTGTAGTCCCGCATTTTACATTGTGAAAGAATGGCATTGTGACGAAAAAGGTCGTCAAGAAGTATCGTGGAGAGTTACGTCTCCTGCTAGAGCAAGGGCGGCCAACCCCTGGCCCGCGAGAACCTTTCGAGTGGCCCCCGAGGTATTTTTCAAAATTAGTTAAACTATCAAAAAAATATTTATCCACCTAATTTATTGTGAACTTGCAAGGCCAACCAAAAATTGATTAGCCTAACAGTGACAGTTGCTGAAATATCAGATCCGACAAATTATCGTAGTCGTATATTATCATGAAGTAGAATATTTCACGGCAGATATTGTTTGACTTGAAATTTTTCTTAGAATTTTAGCGTTATTTATTGTCACTCGATTTCATGGTTTTAGTATTTGTGCCCTCTCGAGAGTTGAGTCTAACTATATTCGCAATTATGTCATCGAATATGCGACTTTACGTGTGCACTCAAAGAAAGATCGTCGGCGATGAAGCGTTGGGACAAAATGATAGACGCATGTTCACCGGAACCATCGATATTGATATGTCTATTTGTTCAAGCGCGTAATAACCCTGTCTTTGCCAAATCAACCTAGCGGTATACAGAGGCAACACGGAATATGTGCAAGCAGCAATATTATTGACCGTATCCATTTGTTATCTTTGCGAAATTTTCGCACTTCGCGTGGCCAGAACAATAATGTACGCTGATATAATTGTTGTCGAATTTGATACGTAGTGAGATAAGTCTTGTTTGCACCGTTACCCAATGCGGTTTGATGTTATCGGACGACTAATAAAAAGCCAATGCGCAATGGTTTGAAAATCTCATGTGGCCCTTTAGCCACATTACCATTACGATTGTATCAATATCCATGTCGAGAGAGAGAGAGAGAGAGAGAGTATTTATTTTCATCCAACCAGAATACATAACAACATACTGAGTCTGAGACACGCAGGGAT
>ATSW01087973.1:0-10377 GCA_000444245.1 Botryllus schlosseri
GATCTGAAACGATAGTATAGGATCGGGGCACACCGCTCAACGAAATGCATGCTGTTTCGCCTACAGTTGACGACATCGGGCTTAGCCTATAGTTGAACAACATAATGCTAACCAATACCAGGACAGTCGTGGCTTTATATTAATAACAATCTATATATGCTGCGACGCCTCGCTGCCCCAGAGTCGATTGGCTGCTCAGTGTTCATGGCCCACAACTTACAATACAGGCCGTTCGTATGTCGAGACAAGCATACAAGCGGCAAAAAGTCTCATCTGATGGAGATATGCGCAATGCGCAAATTGGTTACACGTCACGAACCGACAATGGACTCTTCACCGCTTCCGGGCTCAAAGCTGAAAAAACGTGGAATCGATTTCATCTGCATCAAACGATAGCGCCGATAAATGAACTCGCTGAAGACTAAGATTGACAAAGGCTGGCAAACCGAATGTCCCGTTGATTAGATCAGAAAAAGAGCAACTTGCCACTACCAAACTTCATCAGGAGCTATATCGGTAGTGACAGGACAAACCTCTCCTTTTCTGTGGCAGAGCCGGCTATGCCAATAACCCGAAGGAGCAGTTGCATTCTATTTCGATATGCACTGTAATCATAGTTAGTGTCGACGAGAAAGAGATATATACAGAAGTACAAGGATACGAAAATCCTTTGTTGGAAACTTGTGGAACAGGTGATCGGGCGATGTGGTAAACGTAGTAACAGAAAAGACACAGACAGACAACACTGACAATTGATTATACAAAACGGAACGAGGGACAGGCACAAGCACGAAGACACTTACACCGACGATAAAACGTACAAGAAAAAGCAGAACGAGGGACAGGCACGAACACGATGACACCTACACATACACCAACGAAAAAAGAGTGAAAGATATTTACAAGACGTCGACAAGAACTATGATGACCGGGATCATTCAACCAAGAGCTCAGCGACGAGAAACAACCCGTATCACCGCTGGTAATCCTACCACAACGATTAAAGTTTGTTTCCGTCGGAAATCGAAAGTTGATTCAGGCTCTACGATTTTTTTCTTCATTAAACTTATTACTTAATGAAATGGAATTTGGCGTTTGACTTGCCGGTTTTCGCCTGAAGAACCGGCGCTATGCTATACAAGAACACAGATCAGTAAACGCGATCATTATATCACTGCATAATTCCCTCTGCTATTAGCAGAGATAGTCTATGAACTAACACAAGGCCCAGGTTCACCGCAAATCGTTCACGATGATACGAGTAAAAAAAAGAAAATAAGGAAAATATGTAAAGCTTAAAGCTTAGCCGAAAACACGCTCCAGAACCCAAGACGATGACCAACGAACCATTTACCGCACTTCGTCAGGGGTTATTGCGGTAAACGGCAGGGTACCACCTCCCCTTTTCTGTCGCTTAGCCGGCGAAGCCAATAGCTCAAAGGGGTCGTTGCGATATGCATAGAAATTACACATATCGACGTCTTATTGCCAAGGGTTCCAGAAAAAAACACTTGAGCCAGACGCAAAGAAAGGCACGTCGTCCGTTTTTTCGGAATGTTTACTGCAACGATTTCTTTACCACAGACAACAGCGACTACGGATCAGCGAGACAACATCGATGCATAACACGATTATCACCTTCCCCTACCGACTTATTACCACGTCCTCCACCGCACAAGGTACTCAGAATCCCGTCTCCGACGTTCCACAGCCCACTCAATCCTTAACCGAATGCGAACAGACTAGATTCACACGTTAGTAATATCAATTATCAAGCAACGACGCAGAATGCATTTCCTATAAAGCAGTCAGGAGACTCTGACGGCTGCGCTAATTGGTCAATGCCAATAATTACTCTGTAATCTCGAAATTCAATCAAACGAGTCGACATAGCGGTGTGTAGCGAAAGTCTGGAACTTAGATAAGCAGTGGTAGTGCAGGAAGCTCAGGAGTCCTGTCCTGAGTGTGAATATCGCCATGGTGTAAAATGACCATTGCTGTCGAATCACCACGACTGCAAACCAACAATACACATACGAAACCTATGCGACCAGCATTATGTGCGTGCGCGAGTGTACGACAGCCCATAACATCTTTCAACGCCGGATTTATACCGTGACCAGAATCACGACAAGCATATTATTGGGTTGAACAATCCACCAACTGGCGGTAAATCCAGGATAGTCGAGTTTTTAACCGTGACCTTAGGTGTTTAGGCCTTCCACGAACTCCACTTGATAACCCCTGCTTTAGTGTGACAAGTTGGTGATGGGCTCTTGTGCATCTTTTCGCGTTGGTGCACCCAGTATCGGTGCATCCTAGGGTCACTGTGTAAACCGACCGAATACCACAGCTGGTCTCCAATATCTGCGTATGTGGCTTTTACGTATTATATAACCTACTTCTTTCTCGTGTGATATTGCGCTATTTTGAAATCAAACATAAAACAATTAAATGAATGGATGTAAATCAACAAAGCCAGGTCTGAGAGTGCTGATGTGGGTAAATATTGAACAAGCGAGAAAATTCCGCATGTGATCGATCACCAGCTGCGTTGTGTCGATGCGCAATAGCAGGGACAGCCAGCAGTGGCCTGATGCCTTCTAAATACTAGTTGATTGTAACTGAATAAACCCCTATTGGAACCGAATCAACGACACCGTAACATGGCTATCTGCTCGTCAGTCCGATTTAGCTGGGGATGGGGCGAACATTGGTTTCACGTTCGTGTACGACACACGACCTTGATGACTCAGAGGTATACGCGTTCACAAACGACCCTTATTACTAGGTGCTAACCAGCGAACTATTTTTTGAAATAAGATAATTTTCCAGTAAACGCAACATCTAATCCAAATGTCTCAAATTTCAACATGCTATTATTCGTTGCATCCAGATGACAGAAAGTAGGGACATTCAAGACAAAAGTAAGATTAACCCGTCTTAGTTGATAAATTATACAGATCTTTGATGATTTTGCTTGGCATTTCACGCTATCTTTCGATTGGGAATAATAGAATGAGTATTGTTACGTCATTGCTACATGCTTGCCAATGTTGGCATAGTAGGGCTATATTTATATTTCAATTAATACAGTGACAGGGTCTTCCATGTATGATGAACCCGGCAATTCGTGGTGCAAAATAGATGGCGGGATTCTAAGATTTTCTAAACAGCTCTGATATACCGAGTACGAAGGCGTGCCTTTACGGGCACAACGTGACCGTGGAACTTACATTAAAATGAAAGACATCTTTCGAATTGCACTAAAAGAACTCTGGTGACTGAGTATTGTTCCGACAAGATCAGTAGTTTCCAACGTGGGCGATATCGCCCCCCATGGGGCGATTTGGCGGTCTAGGGGTGCGAAAATAACGAAGGAGGCTATTGGGGGGCGATGGCGCATTAAAACGGTTATTGGAGTCAAGTCGGAGAAATGAACTTTTTTAGTGAACTTGCCTAAATTTAGCTGTAAAAGTGTAATTTCGAGGTCGAGCCGAAAAATTGACCTATTTTTTTAGACAACTCGCCGGTGATTACAGTTTGTATGCCCATTTTTCGGTTCCCTATATTTGGGGGGCGATGATCGGTGTGGAGCTTGAAAAGGGGCGATGAGTCGAAAAAGGTTGGGAACCACTGGACAAGATCTTATATAGACAGGGACGTGAACATAAACGCAAAAGCACTTTCCAATAACTCTTCATTCATGTGCATTTTCATCGCATTTCCAACGTTACTGATGTTGCGATTTTCGTCCCGTGCAGTATATCTATGATAGGCTTACCATATTTTGGAAATCTAAAAAGAGGACACTTTTTCAGAAATTTCAGACTTGCAAAACCGGAGAAGAATTCTCAAAAACCGGTGAATTTTTCCCACTTTGTGATAGCTTGACTAAAAAAAAAGGTCAACTTTTCGCTCAGAGCTTAAATCACCCGTCTTCATTGATGAAAATCACAAAGTTCCAATTATTTGCGCGATCACAAAAATTTTACGAGTAGAATTAATCCTGAGCTAAAATAGTAGATACAGATAAAGGATAAAGGTAATGAGATCTACCCAAAAATTATAACGCACGCTGCGAGGAATTGAGTACTCTAGCAACGGAGATTTAAGTTCACTTCAGTGTGACAAACGGTCAATTTTAAACAGTTCAAATCTCATTGACGAAGTAAAGCATGGTAGGCGTTTTAATGTTCTATGTTCGAGCAACCAACAGGGATCGCATAATAGCTAGAAAACTTTACTGCATACGGAACCACCTTATTATTCGATGAAATAAACCAAATAACATTGATGGAAAATAAGGTCGGTTCCTGTGTGGGTGATATATGAGAAATCTAAGCTCCTCTATAAGTGGATTTCTCATGTTTAAAGATGATTTGATTACAAAAACTCAACAAGTAAAATAGGTACAATGAGAAGAGACTTATTACAATCTACCTGGGATTGGTATGGTATAACCACGCATCTTTATGGATGGAAATCCCGCTTGGTTTCGATGTGGGTCACATGTTACTAACTCATTCCGTTTATCCATCCCACCTAACCACCTAAATTCCATTTGGATACCAAGTGAGCGTGCTAGCTGGGGGAGCGTCACTTCTGTGCTAATTTACGGCATATCACTCGCATTTTGCTCTAAATGTGACCTAAATTTTCAAAAAAGAGGACAAAAGGGCGTCCTCCGAGGACACTTTCAAAAAAGTCAAAATAGAGTACAAATCCACTTAAAAGAGGACGTATGGTAATCCTACCATATACTTCCTCTTCAACGCTGCAGAATTCTTATATGGACACCGGGCGACAGCAGGATTCCATACGAAAAAGGCCTGCAATCTAGTTATTGCTGTGTGCAATTCACGACTTTCCTTGAGTAATAGACGCTTATGATTGCAGAATCTCATAATACTGTTTAAATATTTATATTTATTGCCGAAGCTATTCGAGCTGCTGACACTCATCAGTCACAGGCATTACCGTCAGCTATAATAAGGACCTTAATAAACTGCCTTTGACGACAATCAGTTCCGTTAATTGTGACGGTAAAACTTTACTCCGAATGATGTCATAATTAGCGATCCGGATTGTCGGGTTTATGAATGTTCATGGTCATACTATATAGCGGACCTAGGGACGGGCAAAATGGAGTACCTGAGTTATTCGATTCGGAATCACATTGACCGTAATTTGATATTTCTTCGACCTCACCTATTTCCTTGCACCGTGACAATGCTGTGGGTTGATCACGACTTCACACATATGCCATTTGAACTAACGCGTGTTGCTTTGTACTGTATCGTTGATAAATTTACTCTTAGTCGCAAGGACCGTAGCATTTCAGTTCTCGAAAAAATCTTCTCTCGTAACTCAACACGAATCATTGGAATAATTACTGGATTCAGATTCGAGGTTTATCCAGGCTCCTCCGCGCCATCTCATCTGTGTAAGCGTGTAAGCCAGGGGCCGGCAACCTTTCGTATGTAGCGTGCCAAAATGTCCAAAAATGTCACAATAATACCTAACTTGCGTGCCGAACATGTTTCATTTTGTCATATTTAGCGTTCCAAGCAAGGATTTCCTACCAACTGCTTGTCTTTTACTTGGCAACGGCAGGGGTTACTTCAGTGATTCTTGAAGTATTGGTCGCGGAGGGTATAAATTTTGATCGTTACACCTTACTAGACTTGCACGGTGCACTCACCTAGACTAAAGCAGCCAAACGGTTTGATACCATACTGGGTTGCTGTTCTTTTATGATTGTTAATACGGTTGGATCCATTTCTGTAGGCCTACCTTATGCATAATTTTTAGAAATATTTTTTATATAAACATATATATATATTGGGGTGGTATATCATAATAAAGAAACCAGAAGCCAGTAAATTGCCAGTAAATTCCTAGATCATTAAAATCAGCCACAAAATACTCTATTTTATGTAGAGCTCCGAAATGACCTTGGGTCGCCAACGAGATTTGTCTATTTTAAAAACTTCTGTTTAACGTTTTGACCATTTCGACGACCAGGCATATCAATATCGTAGGTTTTGGCCAACCAGCGACGGTCAATTTTGGCCGAGCTTTAATCGCCGACGAACTTTTTGGCACCTCACCTCACTTTGCCCAGCCGAAGGTTGGTCGAAACCTAATGTCTTCCTTTGTCGCGACAGAGGTTGGCCTCGAAATACTTGTGTTTCATATTGTTATGCACCCGCTCGTTGCACGCGCCTACACTAAGGCATCCCAACGGTATCTGACGGTATTTTCCAGACCAATCAATGTCGGACAAAATCTTATCATTCATTTCAACCAGCTTGTGTAGTGCAAAGGTCAGCGCATTGTCATGATCAATCGTAGTCAGCGCATTTTCATGATAAGTGTAGTAGCGACTTCTCCACGTGTTTCGCTTATTGGAGTACCCAACACAGTGATCTCGGATATCCACATACTAACAACAGTACATCGCGCGAAGCTCGAAGAAATTTTTGTTAAAAGTAATTCAGCAAATGTCACCTACTTATTAAAAGGTCTGTTTTAATATGTTGTATGCGTTAAATATTTTGGCGTGCCATGAAAAATCATCTGGCATGCCACAAATGGCACGCGTGCTGGGGGTTGCCGACCCCTGACTGTAAGCAGTGTCTTAAAAAAGCAGATAGAGCTGGGCAGTGCTGCAAGTCGGCAGCTACGGAATAAAATTAAAGAAAGTTGGCCTGGTGTAAATGACCATATAGTAGTCGACAAACACTATGAACACCACTAACGAAAACAACAGATGTGACTACTGGGTCATAGTGCCCAGCCATAACGGTAATCTCTGCTGGATAAAAGCTTTAATAGCTTCCGGTAATCAATATGAATAGGAATATATTATTCACTACTTTTATTGGGTAATTCGCACTTTTAAAGCGGTTCATGCGCTACCGAGCATACTAATAGTAGGAACTCAGCGATTACAGGAGGTTAAGTGTTGGAATGGTACACGATCTAAGGTCAGACTGTTCCGGATCTTGATATCATCGACTGAAATGCAGCATTTTTGTTCAATTGATATTGGATAACCACGCGATAGCAACCCACTCGTTGAATGTCCCAATTGGTCAATGAAGAAAGTGCAATGAATCGATGCTACCGATAGTTCGTCAGCATGTTTATGAGATGCGCATGACACGATCAAAGATCGACATCGGTTGGTATTTAACAAGTGCAAGCGATGCAGAATATTGGCGAAGTCGAAGTCGAAGTCGAAGTGCATTGTTGATTAAAGGTCTTGGATTGCGGTTATGATGATAAGGTGCGCCACGTAACATCCCGAACTACGTCACTTGACGCCCTGTACTGCAGACGCCTGCATAATGACATAGAGCATGACCATGACCAATGGTCAGGTCATTGATCATTCATGAATATGTTATGAAAATTAGAAATTGGATTATTTTAAAGTAATTTTGTGCGTAAATATCCGACTGTGTCAATAACGCAGAGTAGCAGTGTTCGGTATGTTTAACCATCTCCAATATAACTGGAGTTAACTAGACGCTGATTGAATTACGAGGGTTCTTATATATTCGAAGACGCTCAGTATATATGCGTACTTCACCAGAGCATCTAATATTTATAAATTAGAATTCAACTTAGAGGATATATTGACGTATCTGCAGGTCTTGTGTAGACTGTGTCAGTGTTATTATAAAGGGCTGGAAGCATGTGGGCTTCAAAGCGCGATGTTACGAAGGCAGGATTACGTCTGTCAATTACGTCCTTGCATCTGATCACATTTGTTTGCATTTCCGATGACTGATGCCGCCCACATGTCCTGCGCGAACCTGCATACGTGGATATTAGGATGAACCTAAGCTTCCCAAATGAAATTTCGTACCGTGCGTAGTCTTATGGTATTCCGTATCAGTTCAATTCTTCAGCTCGTTTTATGCATGCGACATAAGGCTGAAAGTACGATTTGAAGTGGACGCTGACTTATCGCGAGGAATTTTCTGCTCTGCTCTGCGTCAGTCTTCAACAAATCTGTAACGACGCGTGCAAATCGAACTAATCCTCGCACATCTGTTGGTATTGTTGGCATTTTCAAATGAATATTTGGTTTCATATTTTGATTCGCTCAATCAATATCTGTCGCATTCTAGCATGAATCTATGAAGCAGTCTGGCATTATTTTTACATCGTCTACAGAGCGGTGACTTATGGCATTGAAACACGATAAAAATAATTGCAACTTAGGCCTTCTTCATTCGTTATACTTGAAACAGTTGTTTAGTCGGACGCGAGTGGCATCAATGCTGTCTGCAACCTGTTTTTGATTAGGAGGCGCTAGTGTTACTATTTACAAAACATAAACGGACTATAGGCTACCGTTTGATGAAGCATTTAGGCCTGACTTTGAGAGTTCATAAGTTAGTTTTGTAACCTTTCCTTTGCCTAAAGTCGCGATCTCACGCTCAAATTACAGATTTATTTACGGAAACTCGTTTCGAGACATATATGTATGTCCTTGTTACTCTGGCGTTAAGATGCCGCCACGAAAACTAGCATATTTGTAGCTAACATGGCTGCTAAACATTGTAGTGCAATGAATGATTAAATTGAAGGATTTCTTCTCGTGGTATATCAAAGCAGAGCTTATAAGTATGTAGGGTAAGGGTCTTCGTAAATGACTTTTTTCTCAAATTGTACTGGCTACTTGATAAAAATGCTAAGTTAACTAATATAAGTCTACACACCAAATTTGGTTCAATTCCAGCCAGTAGCCGGATTGCTACAGGAGAACAAAGTTTCCGTCTAACATATAAAAATAAATTAACAAATTCCAACCAGTGGAAGCGCAGTTATTGCCGTCGAAAATTTTGGATTATCAATAAAATAATATTTACGGTGACCAATTCTTTAATTATTTATTACGTAAATTTACGTATTTATTACCGTAAATACGATTTTATTCAAATCCAAATTTTTCGTCGGCAATAACTTCACTTCCAGTGGTTGGAATTGAGCTAAATTTGATGCACAGCGTTTCTATAGACAAAATAACACTTTCATGGGGTGAACAAAAAATTTTAAAAGTTATGTCAATTTTTTTAAACAATAAATGGAATCTTTGCTCTCCTGTAGCAATGCGGCTACTGGCCGGAATTGAACAAAATTTAATGAGTAGGCTTAAATGAGGTAACCTAACAATTTTATCAAGTAGCCAGTAAAATTTGAAAAAAGTCATTTTTGAAGACCCCTAATGTAGGGTCGGTTTGGCTGACCTATATCCACATTTATGTATACTTGTAAAGTATTATTTGGTGTGTGTTTATGTTGGTGTTACTGATCATTCGATAAAACTGTTGAGTTGGTAGAAAAAAAACGGTGCACACTAAATTTTGCGCAATTCCAATTTGTAGAAGCGAAGCTAATATAAAATCTTCAATTTTTGGAAATTTTATTGTGTACCCCATGAAAGTGTTAAGTTATCTAAAACAAATACGATGTGCAATCATAATGGGTTTACAATTCCTTAACTACATAATATTATCAATGTACATACGATGCACAACAAATTTGACTCAATTCCAACCAGTCGAATCAAAATTATTCGAGTACAAAATTTTCGATTTTCGGTGGTTAAATGAGCCATTTTTGTCAAATCCAAAATTTGAAACCAGCATTATTGTTAGCACTTCGTCCTCACCATGATAAGACACATTTTTCGCGCCTTGGTTGTTCTTCTTTATGATGCCGAAATCTTATGACCTCATTTCTGTACGCCGTTCCTAATCGCGGTGCAAAAGAACAACATGTAGCAAGATCCTAATTTATGGTTTAGTAAATAATAATACCAAGAACAATATTTAGATACCTATATATCACGCCACAATTAAGGTTTTTCAATAATGGGGATTAATTTTATCATGTCATATCGTGCTTTTCCTGTAAATGTAATAGGAGCACGTCGGACGTGCATGCGTGCATACTATTTCATCAATTATTCATTACACTCCTAATAAGCGTTCGATAAACGGTTGTTAATTGATTTGCTAGTTTAAGCTCCCGTGATGGTGGGGATGATGTTTCGTCAGAATTTTTGATTTATGAAGCTGGTAGTATGTAGAAAGACGCGCTCATTGTGTCATCACGTGTCAATATATAAAGCATTTCAACGAGAATGTATTTCATTTCAGTTTTTGATGATGTGTATCGCAGTTAACGAACTAGGGTCTATGTAACAGGATAATAGCACAATTGGGATGCAATCGACTGGGAGGTAGAACGATACGCCGGCACCTAGCCGTAGCAATAATGGGAATAGTGAAGCTAGCGTATTTTCTTCACGCTAGTGTATTTGTGGTTATGTCGACATGCTGGGACTGCCAAGGC
>ATSW01087979.1:0-11312 GCA_000444245.1 Botryllus schlosseri
GCCGCTCACCACCCCCGCCATAAGACGCAATAGCCGCTCACCACCCCCGCCATAAGAAATGAGAGCCGCTCACCACCCCCGGTTTCCAGGCGAATCGCCACCCCGCCCATAAGAATAACGATATATCGAAGTCGCATTCACCGTAAACGTTAGGATTCCCTCGAATACGAGACGGCAGGTCATCGCCGCAGCCTATACCGAAAAGGGTGGGGTCACCAACACGAGTTTTCAAGGTATGTCATCGCCGCAGCCTATACCTGAAAGGGTGGTATCATCACCGCACCCATAAGAAACAATGGCAGGTCACCACCACAAGGGGGGTATAAAAGGGTGGGGTCATCACCCCGGGTTTTCAGGCAGGTCACCACCCCGCCCATAAGAACCCCAGGCACACCCAGACCGATCTACTATACTACTACCGTTATCAAGTAAGATTTCCGGATATAGTCAGTTGAAAATTGTCAGTCGAAAATATTCGGGTTCATTTCAATATGAATACACTATTCAATCACAATTGAATTGAAGGAATTGGAAGGATAATTATTCTGGCCGTGATGAAATGCAGCTTCCAAAAAATGATTGACTTCGTTAACGATTTTGACAATATTTTCACTTGACGCTACAAATTTGACAAAATTTTGACTCATTTTGCAATGTCAAAAAACGCTCGCCCTATTCATAACCAGTGTTGGGATCAAGTCACTACCTTCGAGTCACGAGTAATTTCGAGTCATTGCACATTTTGACTCGAGTCGAGTCAAGTCAATCGATTTTCGAAAGTGACTCGAGTCAAGTCAAGTCACTCGATTTTCGGAAGTGACTCGAGTCAAGTCGAGTCAAGTCAAGTTTCGAGTCACGTCACGAGTCAAGTCACATTTCACGTCAAGTTGCCTTTTCGAAGTATGAGGCATGCCTACGCCATTGCATTGTGCTAGCTGTCCGAAACATAGATTGACTGGTCATTGATTTTGAACCGATGAACGAACATGAAGGTAACTATACACGTAAGACGGCGCTGTATCGCTTACATATACGTAGAAATGCTAAACTACGTAAGTATAATTGCATAGCCTCAACCAGCCAAAATAGAGAATAGAGAAACGAATTGATAAGATGCAATACATTACCCATTTACAAATGGATATGATACAATTCGAGCCTGCGCCAAGGGTCGAGGACTATATAAACTATATCTTCGAATTTAATTTCAATAAAACAAGAGGTTTGGTTCAGGTACAGAGAACAGTAATAGAGATTTTTCTATTAAAATACTTTACTATACTAGTTTACGATAGCGTAAGCTGTAAGCTTCGATTACTTCGTAAGCGGTCAATTTATTTGTGAGAGAACAATGGAGGCTCAGTAAAACGCATTGAAATCATTGAATAATTGGTCGCTCTCACGGGTGACACCAGCGTTTCGCGAACAATTCGATTGCTAGATACAGTGATTTTTATCGACATCGATTGCTTGATGACTTGAAATTGAGTCTTGAATTTTTCTTCGAGTCACGAATCAATCCACATTTCTGATACGCCCAGTCAATTGAAGTCATACAAAAAAGGTGACTCGAGTCATCCCAACACTGTTCATAACACATGTTCAGAGCGCACCATAAGTGACTTGAGAACAAATATTACATATATCACAATTTTGTTCTTTTCTCACAGTTACCTATTATGGGGTTCGTATGACGTAACTGATAACGTAGCCGGATTAATCAAATCCTTACTGCCGCCGTAGGGCACATTGGAATTTACGTACAGTCTAAATTCTTCCCGAACTGAAGAAGGCATGCGTAATATTACATAGCATACGGTTTCACTCTGTACCGTTTTAGTCTTTCACACGCACCCACAGTTCAAGAACCATTGAATCAGTTGTGTGGTAGGCTACTATAGAAGCGAAGGCTTGTACTCACCTAGACCTTCTGTTGCTATACGACCCACTCGACTCATCATCGCGCGAGGTTGCCATTTCTGCAATAACGTGTTCATGGGATTCCCTTAGAAAATTATATGATATGTTATAAGTTATTGTCGCTATTGCTCACAAAACGTCACGAGCACAAACATTCCGCTGTTGTTACGGCCACTATCTGGTCGCCTTGGCCTTAGGGGACGGGAGGCTCCACCTTCCACAATAGGGTCATCATGCGATTCCCTTTGAAATGTGAATGATTATTGATAAAGTATTCGCGCCATTGTAAACAAAACGTCACAGACAAAAACCTTCCGTACCTCTGCCGCCCTGATTCACGTCGCCATACGCTGTGGATATGGGCGCCCCTTTGAAAGCAATAAAACGTTGACGGAAACTGTCCAATGTACATAGCACTCACTAATGAATATCATCCCTCTTAAAGACCTCAATATAGAATGATAAAACTGGTGATAGGATTTTTTAGAGTTGGGCTAAATCAAGCACGTAAATGATTTGATTCGCGTGCCAACCATTAGCCTCTATCCATCGAAATATGTACACGGGTAACGAGATGACGTGGGGGTACGTTCCACGACTGCAACACGAATGGGTTGTTAGTTCGAGTCCGACCGAGGTCGATTTTAGAATTCCTACCTAAGTATGGGAGGTTTATCTGGAGCCCCCCGAAATCAGCCTCGAATTTTGTATTGTAACGGAGTTTAGTTTTGTGACGAAGCTATGCCGTCTGAAAACAAGTGAGGAGCAGCGGAACTACGTTACAATGTTAAATTCGAGGCTGATTGGGGGGGTTCCACGACCACGATGACAACAAAATTTATATTTTCGTAATCAGTACCGCGGTAGCTTTCGATTGATACCAATTTTATCAAACTTCCGCTCGGCTAGTCCGTCTAAATCAGGGGTGGTCAAAGTACGGCCCGCGAGCCGCATGCGGCCCGCCAAACCCTTCTGTGCGGCCCGCGACACTCTACTCTAAAGGAACTTTTTTTTTTAAATAAATAAAATGCGTACTAAAAATCGAATTAATGCAGGGACTCGATTAAACTTTTTTCAGTAGCCTATATTTCACCATGATAATTCTAAGACAGTGGTTCTGAAACTTGGGGGCGCAAAGCTGAGCTCAAATAAAAAAAATTCCGCGCTCCGCGCGATTTACACCTAATTCGTAGCTGTTGCTCTGTATTTAGTCTGAATTTCATATTTATCCAATTTCATCAAACTATCCGTTTGGATTACTAGCATCTTGGTTGCGTTTTGTGATATGACGATAAGGGGGCACGAAAACTTTCACTATCATAAGGTGGAGGGCGTGTTCAAAGGTTTCAACTGCTAAACATCACAGAAATCCTAAATGAGATTGACATTATTTTGATCACGAGTGGTATTTCAGACTGGCCGCTCCAGTTTCAATTATTTCAGTGATCGCTGCTCACAGATTTCAATTCCAATCCTGCTCTAAGAATCGGGACAACCGACTTTCATCTGTATAGTTTTGACAAATTGGTTATTGAGGTTGACCGGGCTATGAAATCTCGTCACTTTGTTTCTGACGCGTGTACGATATCATCAAAGCAATGTTTTTTTTGGTTTTAAATAAGCACATGCATCATCTCTATGTCCTCACTATATAATCAAATACCAATGTTGCGTTTTGGTTTATAATCCCAATTTTATACAGTGCGGCCAGCGAATGGATTCAGATGTTGAATGCGGCCCGCGACCTCAAAAGTTTGCCCACCCCTGGTCTAAATACTGCCGTAAATTACATTTATGAAATGGAAAGAAATACGTAACCCAATTGCAGTGAGCCGTGAGATTTCCTTGTGTCCACACCATGGTAGAACACTATATGGTTGAACGTAGGGACGATTATCCGTAACATGAAGTGATATATCCTGAGTTCTATTTGTAATAGATATATACAGATTGTTTCTGTGAAGAGCACATGCCCATACACGTTGGAGTTTTTGAATCGAACGACAAGTTGGTTACCGTGTTCGGATCGCAGTCAGGCACTTACAACCCAACCAATCCACCCACACACATATCTTAAACACCCTATCTCAATACACACTCTTACTCTACTCGACTCGAGTCGTTCCACGCACAAACAGCCATTCCAGATGCTGGTACTCTAATATACTTAACGTAATTTGAAACTAGGCGACTTCAATAAAAATTCGAGCGCAAAAACAATTTTTTGAAGGATAGTAATCGTAATATTACCTGACAACTAAGAAAACTTAACTTTATGATGCTGTTGCACTTGCGGGAGGAAAAAAACATACCTTCGATTGAGATTGCCTGTTCGGAGATTGAAGCTCTCGCGGGATTCATGCTGTCGGCGACTCATCGTGAATCGTAAGTAGATTCTTTCCGCAAGCTAGGAGAGCTGTGTTCACACTTTATGTCCGTCCATTTAGTTATGTTTCGTAACTATGTCCGTAATGTCTGCTATCAGATCAAACAGATCAAACAGATCAGTGACTTTCACTTATAGTCAAGTAGTCATCTCAACTGTATTCACTACTTCTGGTGTTCTTGATGTACCAATGTTTGCTGTCTGAAATTTATAAACTTCTGCCACTACCAATTTAACAGTTTTCGAAGACAAAATACTCACGTTGAATAATTCACAAACCTCTTCAAGTACAGGAATTCTAATTTGACATGACTTCAGATTTATTTTTTGAGAAATCACAACCTGTTTTAGGAGATTATATAGCCTCTGTATGCAAGCAGACATGCGGTTATTACTTCATGAATGTAATCGATTGCGATTACGATTACCTCTTAATCACACGATTACGATTAGAGCAAAATCTGAAAGTAGTCGATTACGATTACATTGGAAAGGTAATAACGATTACTCACGATTACGATAGCGATGAGAGGACCTCATGAGAGAACAAAAATAATTTTTTATGTCGCGTCATTTGCGCGTTACGTCACAATCTAACCATTGCTCAACTCTGTGACTGGCGATTTATCGCACCTAACCACCCTGGCTGAAACTTTCTGTCAAAATATATCCAATGTCCATAGCTGCACTTAATTAACGTGAGGAATATAGTCCTGTCTTGCCATTGGAGAAAATGATGCGCACGTGAGGAAATGACTATTCATGTTTGCGCTTCACGAAAGAACTTTTTCTTTTAGTTCGGTCTGCTACTGTTGTGCGACTCCAATATCTTTCATCTGTATAGCAGACAGGAGGTCACGAATCAATAACATGCAACAAAGTAATGATGATAACGGGCACGCCTGAATATGCTAGAATTATTAATTACGTGCCCTCGATTTTCGCAGTTACCACCTCTCTCTGTTCTACCGGTAAATCTGACCACGTGGTATGTGAGACGATCAAAAATAAATAGTAATATATTCATTTATCAATGTTGTACCAGACACTGTCGATCATTTTATTTTATCATGTTGTAAATACGCTCACCATAGACATATGGTAAAACAGTAGCCTACTGTGAGGCACTAAATATCTCGTCCACTAATTATAACCTTCTAATTAACCCACAACTTCTTACTGCTGTCACCGAATTCGTTGACTCTTGTCACGTCCTGCTGTGACTTATTCAACCCTTACGTATGTATTTGTCCTGAATTAACTATTCTTTACGATTAACTTTGTACGTGGTGCACCAGACCTTTCATGGCGATATGCACCACTTCATTTTTACCATTTATAATAATATTCATAATTACCAATGTTATTGACGAAATTCAGTCATCAAGTTTGAATAATCACCCTATGGGGGTTCAAGACCAACATTAAGTAGGGGCTGCTCATCCTATGGGCGCCGAAGACCAACGTTGGGGGGAAGGGTAGACGAAGTGCTGCATCAGTCCTTATTCTGGCTACAACCCGCCCTAGTGTGGTATAGATTCACAGTGGTTCTAAACCTTTTGTGACCTCGCGGACCGGTAAAACTTCAAAACAAAAGTGCCCCGGACCGGTAAACCTTCAAATATTTATGAGTGATTCTGTTGAAGCTTACGCAAGCCAAGGCTTGCGAAGTCCTGCTAAACACCATTAAATTGATCGTGATTTTTCGGTATCCTTTGAACATTAAATGCTGTTGCCAGGCCTTATTATACTGCTAGTAGCGCTTATTTGCACTGTCGGAATTTAACGACGCTTGCTTAAAAGTCTTCTGCATGTTCCACATATAACTTCTCAATAAATTTGCAATTCGATGTTTTATTTCCCTCATTAATGGACAAGCGTCCTTGTTCACGCATTTTGGAATTGAGATATAAAATTCCAATATATGTCGCGGAACCGCAGGAAACTTGCCACGGACCAGCGGTTAAGAACCGCTGCTTGTAGATCAGGAGTGTCAAACTCATATTGCGTCGCGGGTCGGATTCAAGCCTTCAGATCGCTCGGGGGTCGGACCAGTCCACCAATTCCGAAATGTGCCCTTGATTTTCACTTGAATATTTTATTATCAAGCAAATATAGAAAATACACTGCTCATATGGGTTTTATTCTAGCTATAGTCGCAGCGCCTTTATTCGCGCACAATTAGATTGGCAAAAATACGACGATTGTCCGGTTGAATCATAGATTATCCTAACCTAATCCGTAGGTTAGTAATTTCGAGTTGAATACAGTTGATAACCGTTAAAACCGATTCGCTAACGACGATATAAGTTGGCATATTTTCTATGCTCCCTTTGCCATAGTCGTAAACTGGCGTTAGCCAAGCGTGGGCCCTGCGAGTAATACTATACAATATATTTAACTGTAAACGCGGACGTTGGAATTTGGGCTGTCATTAGTAAATCGCAAGCCGGGTTTCTCTGAAGTCCGGGCACCGATGTGGTGGGAAGTGACACAGCAGTGCGATCATAGATATTTGAAATATTTATATTTGTGTAACTAATATAATTTCCATCCAAACTGCATATACCTGTTCTGCATTGGCGTTTTCGCTTCTCTGAATAATTAGGCTACTTAACACTCTGAGCTAAATGTGTGCACTCTTTGCCTTCTCGAATTAGAGAGAGTAAAACCAGCACGCCGTAGCCGGGTGGTTATAATGTGGACTATGAACAGTGAACATGCTCGACATTTGCTGTCTTGAGGAATATTTTATGGAAGTATTTCCTGCAAAAAATCTATAAATTTGTTACAAACGTGCTGTATAATATTAGACTTTTTTAATCTACTCAGAATTACTGCGCATGCGGCCCGCGGGCTGTAGGTTTGACACCCCTGTTGTAGATGGTTGAATATCGAAATGTTTAGTAAAGAATTGCGAATTTAACGATTGATGTTCGTTTCAAGTATGGCCACATAAGAATAATATTCCTGGCAGTTGAACAAATAACATGCGTAACGTAACGACATGAGTGTTTTTATACAATCGCACTATACTACATGTACAATGCACACATCGAGTATCTTTACTACTTGTGGATAATTCGTTACGCAATGACGAGCAAAGCTAATACTCGTGAGGTAATATTGAGCAGTGGAGTTTGCAAATCCTACATTTCTGCGATCTGTAACCTGATACAATATTGCAATTTCCCTTCTTCACGAATAGTCAGTTATCATATAGCCTTTTTACAAGTAAAAAGTAATCGTTCCTTCACAAAGTAATCGATGAGATATGTGAAATAATCGATTACGATTACGATTACTTCGGATTTTTTCGAATGTAATCGATTGCGATTACGATTACTTGAAAATGGTGTAAACGTCATCATAATTGGTTTATTAGCAATTTTATCAGTTCAATACACCACAAAAAACGTCGTAATCGATTACGATTACTAATCACGATTACCCCATGCCTGACGACAAGCATATGTAACATAGGTAAAGCTTATTCTTACAGGAAACTTGAATGTAGCTAGAATGCCTCCATCGGTTGTAGAAGCACGAAAATATATCATTAACTTCATTTACAAGCGATTTCTCCGAGCAACCTTGGTCTGGCTCAAAAGGCACTACTGCAACGGGAGAAAACTTGAATAGTATAGGCCACCTTCTACTTACGTCCACTAGCAACAATTGGTGACGTACGTCACAAAGGATGGGAATTCAAAGAGCTAGCACTCCTGTTCACAAGGCATACCAGGCATTGCAAACGGCGTAGAAACATTAAGATATATATTATTTTTTGCTCGACCACGCATCAATTTTTTCCTCGTCTGAAGATAGCAACGAACCCGACATAATAAAATGCAGCACCTCCCGCCTGTGACAGCCACACGAGAATCCGCCAGCGATATTTATGCTACAGCAAACCAATGACCTATCAGTCAAATAATAAATCCTTCGTCGCTGCACACTGCACAGTGCACAGCTTTGTTAGCTATCGGGCGCTGGTCGTCCTCCACATTAGAAATGAAGCCCTATTCATAATACTTCTTTGTTGGATTTGTATTCACCGACGCTACCGCGCGTGTTTAGAGAACAATGTGCTTCATTGTCGTTGTATATTTTAATCTATTCTTAGGTGCAGTTTTACGATATGAAATATTTCGGCTCGCGGCGTGAGATCAAGTTTCCTGGTGGTCATGTCATCACGAATTAGATGTCGGTGTTTGTCTTGACTTGACTCCACTCTGTTCCATTTTCAAAATGCATTGACTTCGCTCTACTCGGTGCTTCAGAAATTGCGTAGTGCTGACGATAAGCGCCTACCGGCAAGGAAGCCCGGGTGTGATTCCGCGTCGTAGGTTAGTCTGGGCTCATCTACCCGCGCGTCGCTGTTCTTGCGGCGACAAGACCCGATGAAAAAACGCACACACCAAAAATGGAAAGAGCAAGCAGAGAGCCGCGGAATAGAGACTAACATCGCATTGTGTCCTATCGCATCGTGCACTGTGTGTATCTTGTTCATATGAAAATATAATCTGATGAAAATCGAATAATATCGTAAATTGCATATTGTGTCATTTACCAGTCAATTTCCAGTCATCGCGTAATCGGCGTCGACTTATTTACATGCTTTCGGATTGTTCGCTTGAACGGAATATATTCCCTGCGCCATGTTGTAATATAGTAAAGCAAGGTATCCGATGAAAGGATTGTAGACTTTGACAAATCGCCGCACATTCGAAAATAAAGCCAAATCCCAAGAAACACCAGACAGGACTTCCATACTTCGCATATGAGATATTCAAGCATTGCCATGCGGTTAGACCAGTGGTTCCCAACCTTTTCCGGTGGCAGGGCCAAATTCAGAATTTTAGAGTACGGTCGGGGCCGCACGAATACCAGGGCAATGAAAGGAACCCAAAATGGTCACCAAAATATCAAAATTCGCATTGTTCCGATCATTCGCTTGACGCCATTAGCCATTGTGTTGCCGCGCTCCCGTTGTTTAGAACAATCAACCTTTGCTGGCTATTTCGGAGTAGTTTTTGTTGCCCTGGCGAGATTTCAATTCGTATTTTTGGAATCAGTGCGACACCTCCTTTCGATAAAGACCGTCATATCAAATTATTCGGAAGCTTCGGTCGCGAGCTATTGGACTACCAATTATGCTGTTTTTTGTCGGCTAAGCAGTACGTATCTCGGCATATTCAATCGTGAGTCACTTGTTGCACACCTATCCGTAAATTAGTTATCAATAGCCAGGGCCGTAACAGCACTTCGTCAGCCCTCCCCCCAAACGTTGCTCTTGGCCCCCTCAGGCTAGATGGCTGTTTACCGCTATTTATCATCAAAATCGGGTGTCCGTTTTAGGCAGCTTCTCTCGACTAATCGCGCGAAGCGCGAAATATTTCTATAATTCATGATTGAATCGGTCAATATAATCGGGAATGGAAAATATATCGGTATCGATTTTTTTTCCTCTCTCTTCTCACGTAATCAGATTGACCGGTTGAGCCGAGTGAGTTGTGGTTGAAAAGGTAGGACCACTCAATAATAATTAAACATCTTCGGGCGTATACCCGTTGGTGGGAACGAAACAGCACTTCGTCACGCCCCTCAAAACACTTAGGTCTTGAGCTCCCATAGGGTGATAAACCGATCCCCGTCCCGTTGTTCGCTTCTGCCACGAAATCAGGATCACCGTTTAGTTAGCCAGCGTGGAGCGCGAAAATTTTCGATACTTCAAAATAAAATATAGGTCAATAAGATCGGGAATTGCATATATATTGCTATCAATTACTTGTCCTCTCTGCTCACGTAATTAGATTTACCGGTAGAGCTGAGTGAGGTGTCTTGGAAACTGTAGGGCCCGTAAATAATAATTAAACATATTCGGACGGGCGGACCCGTTGGTACGACTTCGTTACATGATGTTATTTCGTGACCTCCAGTGTGCTATATCAAAAAATATAGAATCGCCCAAACGTACTAAACTAAAAGATGCACACGATTTCAAATTGGTAGTTCTTCACTGGCGTATAATTCTTCCCTGCGGGATGGTATAGCCTATTTGTCACGTGAGGTTCAGATTGCCAAGACAGGAATATTCGGCGAGAATACCGAGCGAGATAATGTAATGGTTTTGCGTCCGGCTTCTCGATCGGTAGGTCGTGGGTTCGATCCCCGGCCGGGTCAGACCAAAGACTCGAAAACTGGTATCCGCGGCTATCCTGCTAGGCGCTCAGCAATCACGGATAACATGGAGGAGAAAAAAACGGGGATGCAGACTAGATGACCTTACTATAAAGGCCGTATCGCATCTCCGTCGTCAAAGCATCTCAATGGTGCAGGCGAAAAAGAATACCATTCTCTCTCTCTCTCTTTCGGCGCCAGTCATTTAGGCGCCTATGGTCAATTACACCTATATGTATTTTGTATATACATAACGAAGTTTCCGGTCAGCGTAAGGGCAGTCCTTTTCGGCCTAAATTTTCTCGCTGTCGATCGTTCTGGCACACTTCTTGGAGTCGCGTGTTATATGGCCTAAAACTTTATATGTCTTCGTGCGTCGTGACGCGGTAATGGCCAACGCCGATATGCACACTTCTATAATTCTTGCTTATTTTATCTTGGTGGAAGAGTATCCAATAATGAAGGTACTTGGAAACTTGAAATTGCGCGCAGCGCGAAAATTTTTTGAAAAAGTTGCATAAAATTTCATAAAATACTCTATAATTCATGTTAATTCACTAAATAATTTTGGGCCCCGTTCGAGCTCGTTGGGGGACTTGGGGTGCGGCAGTTACGGTCCTGTCAATACCTATCAGTGTTGGGATCAAGTCACTACCTTCGAGTCACGAGTCATTTCGAGTCATTGAGCATTTTGACTCGAGTCAAGTCAAGTCAATCGATTTTCGAAGGTGACTCGAGTCAAGTCAAGTCACTCGATTTTTGGAGGTGACTCCAGTCAAGTCGAGTCAAGTCAAGTCAAGTCACGAGTCAAGTCACATTTCAA
>ATSW01088044.1:0-13968 GCA_000444245.1 Botryllus schlosseri
TAAAACAGCATTCTACATATCTTACGAGTATTTAGGAAGCTGCCGGAAGCTGTAAAAAAGTTGCAAAAGTTGCAAAAACTTGATCTCCTGATTAGTGTTTGCATCATTGTTGCGCTAGCTACCTAACGTCGTATGTTTGCATTCGCAGAAAACCTCCCGTAAAAGTCCGTGTTCACTTCACACGAACCAGAAATTCGAGGAGTTCGCACCATCCCTATCAAGAACTACTGTAACAGGTTGTTCAATGTTCACGTATCAGATCATCGAGCTCCGGGTAAACAGCGATTTACGTAGAAATTATGTATACCGTTTCCTATAGGATGTGCATGGGTTCCTCGTTGCGAATGTCAATTCCGTTCTTACGATCGTAGTTGGTGACCCCATACATACACCATTGAATTCATGCTGTTCTGTAATCGCCAGTTATGATTTTTGAGACAAAATCTAATTTCCTGCTGACTCATTGTTGTCATTCACTATTAACGACATATTGTCACAATGACCTGTTGTTATTGCGTTAGGCATCGCTGAATTGATAGATATTAGGAACTTTGGTCAACCTGACTGTTCAAAGCGGCATGTTTTCTATAGTGTGACCCAATGTACCCTCTAGTTTCGAGCACTCACCAACTCACTGCGCGGTCTCTTGGACGACTAACGACTAAAATTTCCTACCGAATTACCCAATTTTCTCGTTAATTTTGTGGTGTCAGCACCACTGTTCCGTCGCCCGGCTAGCTCAGTCGGTAGAGCGTTGGACTCTTAATCCAACGGTCGTGGGTTCGAGCCCCACGTTGGGCGTCATTTTACATTCCTTTATAATTATTATTCCCTTTGAGTTTCGATCATTGGTCCGCACATTTCGTAAGAATCGGTTCCCTTCCCATCCTTAAATGTGGACACAATGATTTGATGCTTAATTATCAACATATTTTCAGAATCTGTATTTATTGGCCTGATGTTTTTGAATTTGGGATACAGTATAAATATTGGTTATTGGTACTCTTTGGGTAACCTTTCGAGGTAATGTACCATCTCTTCTGTAGTTGGAGCACGCTATCCGTCGCCCAGCTAGCTTGATCATTCGTGTCATCGACATATTCTCGCAATCATCCTTTGTCACTGCATTAGGCACCGTTGAAACTAAAGATATTGGGAACTCTGGTTAACCTTACGGTTCAAAGTGGGATCTTGTCTCTACTGTGCGCACGCCATCCGCCGCCCGGCTAGCTCAGTCGGTAGAGCGTTGGACTCTTAATCCCACGGTCGTGGGTTCGAGCCCCACGTTGGGCGTCATTTTCAATTCGTTTATATTTATTATTCACTTTGGTCTCTAATCATTCGTCCGCACATTTCGGATGAAGTGGCGATATCGCATTGGTCAAAGATCACGCGGGATATCCCAGGTATATCTAAAACTCCAGATCCCTGGGGATGTACCTGTCCTTGCAATCTGAGTCCCGCGATACGAATGCGACCAGCAGAGGGTTATATTAGTCCCCGTGACTAAATGCAATATGGAGTCGTGCGCGGCTCACCAAAAAAAGTTTATCTTTTGTGTGAGTGATTGTTTCAATGGAAATAACTTTCTCTTTAAGGTCACAAAATGACAGCATGTTTCAAATAGGTAATTAATGACAATCCGCCCGCCTGACGTTCATCTTCGAGAAACTCATTAATAGTCTTCCCTTGCGGCAGGAGCAGATAGCTCAAGATGTATGACTATGCGCCATCTAAATCTTTAATAACATCGCTTCTATCAGCTCAAACGGTAAATCTGATAATGATAACGCATATGCAATATGCAAGTAACAATATTTTTGACCAATTTCATTCATTAATTTTTTTTACTTTTTTACTTGTGTGTAGTGAATTATCGTATATATATTGATCCCAGAATTTGCGTCAATCATCCAATAAGGGTCCAAGACCATCGTTTTATAGCTATCTTTTTCCATATAATATAGAGGGGGTCTTTAACCCCATCAAATTTTTATACTTTCATACTGTAGTAAAAGGTACAAAGACTATAGTATAAATTTAGGTTTTTGGTGCTCCTTGGGTAACCTTTCAAGCTAATGTGTCATAATTGCTGTAGTTGGGACAGGCCTTCCGTCGCCCGGCTAGCTCAGTCGGTAGAGCGTTGGACTCTTAATCCAACGGTCGTGGGTTCGAGCCCCACGTTGGGCGTAATTTTACAATGATGCCAAACTTTGTCATTCCCGTGGAAGTTTTGTTCCCCCTATCGCTAGCTCGCACGCTCTCCTCGCATCCCTTAATTTAGACATGATTTGTTTTTTCTTTGCATGGAATCTTTGATCGTGGTTCAAAAGATGAACACTGAACGGGCATCATAAGCACCTAATATTTTGTTTAAGAAACAGCAAGAACTTGGAAGATCTCACGATCCTCTTTTTATACTCAGGATGATGATAAGACAAGCTGTTGCAACCGTTATTTCGCACGCAGATTGCGTTAATTTTAATGCCTATATTATAAGTGCAAGTATGTCCGCACTATGCGTTGGGGGTGTTGCGCTTACCGATCCCTTGCACGGCGAGAGATATTCCCACTGCGGCTGGGCTTCGCTCAAGTCAAGCTGTTGCAGAGGAAGACAGACCTCGCCGATCGGGTCGTTGCGGCTGAATCTGTCCCAGTCCATCACTTGCATATACAGTACTCGCTGCTGAATTTTGTCGTATGGAAGTCCTGCACGTAAATTTAGAATGAATGTTAGTGTTGGACGGGGTTCAGTGTTGAAAAACTGTCAAATATTCCTTGTTGTCAGTAAGTTTGTCATGCCCTGCGCGTTAAAAACGTTTCATCAGTGCTTCGTTTCGTTTTGATACGCCCAATATCAAAAATTCCGTGGTCTTGTCTCAAATTTAAAAAAGATGCTGCTTTGGTTTCATCCTAGCTCACAGTTCATAACATAAAATCCTAGCGCGAGCCTCTTGAAGTACCATTCCGATGGCATCATTGCATTTTTGGCCACACCTACCAAAAACAAGCCAGGGATATCTAGACTAGTAGTCTAGATATCCCTGAAACAAGCCTGTCTCCCATAGATGAAGGAACTGATGCGTCACTAGTCCGATTTTGTTTGTGTATGTTGTAGAATGCTGTTTCAAATATGGGCTAGGTAGGCCTATATTCGACTACTGGAATCCGAGTCGATTATCGATTTTGATGTATCTAGTTACGTGGCGATCGTATAAAAGCTACATATGTGAACTCTTCAGGTCTGTCTAATTGTTTTGATGTAACTGCCGTTTTACCCAATATTTATACGCGTCTTCAAATCTGCAAGTTTGTGATGAAAGAGCTATAGCATCCAAGATTCATAAATCTCATCTGAATTCTGAAGATACCGTGCAAAATATAGAATCATCAATATTTAATAGCATATAGCTGCGATCGAGTACGCGATTTTTTTCCAAGCCGACGATGTCAATTGATCTATATCGTGCAAAGACGCAGTCAATAAGTCCCATATGGATTACACGCGGCGTCGGGCGATTTGCGATAGTGAGTTTACATGACCTTTATTAACCAGCTTAGTCTGAGCTCTTATGTAACCCAAAATCATATTAGCCACGTAGACTGTACATAGGCTCTTGCTAATGACATTCGACCCCGACTCGGATCCCCTATACTGCTGCGTAGACATGCCAACTGCTGGATATCCATAGAACCGCAGTTCCCAACCTTCTGATTTTTTCCGAGCCTTTATTCCCCACAACCTAAAATCTCTCATGATTGATAGTGACGACCGGTTTAAAGAAAAGCAATGATTATGGTAGTTGCTCAAATTTTTCTAAAATAAATGTGCATCTGAGGTCGAGTTAACGAGCTCGTATTATCTTATAACTTTAGTCATTACGTTTAATCAAACTTTGAGTTCCTCAGACTGAAATACCGGATGTCACGGAAAAGCTATTCGCTTATTTGAGTGCACCCAATATCCCTGGGAAGACAGACAGTAGACACGAACAATCGACCTCTGCTGCAACATACAGCTTCTTGTGCATCCGTAACCCGCAACACTTTGCGAAAGCTTTATCACACGTCTTGCTTCTCGTGCTAAATGTGCGACCCCAACATTGGCTATCCAGAATTAAAAATGAGTTTTTGTGAACAGCACGCCACGAAATTAGTGACGCATGCAGTCCAGAGCGGTGAGCTGGTAACCGTTATGCCTCCGTACATATGTATATACCGTATGCATTTGTTTTACAAGTGCGTCTTTTCCCCACCAGACGCCCCTGAATTCCCCACCGGTTGAGAACCACGGACATAGACCATAGCGGGAATATGTGACGAATACTGATGTTAGAGATACTTAGCGTAAATTCGTACGCATAATTCAGTATCTGTGGCTTACCTTGTACATGCATGACTCATTATTCGATATCATACATCCGAATTTTGTTTATTGTCGATCTACATGATTCAAGTGGGAAAGGGTTAAGTGAGGTTGAAGATAAATATTTATGTGGGTATTTAATTATGAGCAGATGCATGAGGGACTATTTGTAAGAGTCACGTATGGCATGAATCGTATGGCACCGAAATTAGTACGGACGGTGCGTACGCATAAAGGATTCGCTGTGAGCGCGAACATTTGACATCATGTGACATCCGAATGCTAATGAAGACGCAAATTACTTTTTAGTTCCCTGTCTCCATAAGATATTGACACAGTGTAGTCGCGATAAGCCCCAAGGACGTACCGATGACGGATGCTGGTATTGCATTGCTGCTCCAGGCTATACCCCGTCCATAATTAGTTTTGTTTTCAGAAGACAAGCACCCATATAGTAATTTATATCTATCCTCTTTGATGTCTTTCAACGGGACTACGAGACGACTTAAGCGTGTCGCGTGAGCTACTAATATCTGCTTCAAATCGGCGGTGAGATTATAGAGATAACTAACCTACGTAGGTTAGTTATCTATAGTGAGATACTTGCCTTCGAAAAACAATGTCTCATTCCACGTTGGGTTGAGATTCTTCCTTCGAATCTTCGTTTCCAACTTTCTCTTTCTGTCCGGTAACAAACAACATTTGACGAAAGGGTCGCTGAAGCCGGACAAGTCCATCGCAGGAAGATCGTTCGCCTGCGAAAACAAACCCGTAACTTCGGATGTGATACGGAATAGCGATTGCCGCTTGCAGAATTTTGATATCATCGATAACGTTATGGAACGATGTCTGTATTAATTATTTAGATTCGCTTCCGTCTAATACAGCGTTCTAGATTGGCGTGGATCGTCGTTGTCGCTACTGCGATAATGTCAATGTCGTCGATCCATTAGTACTACTCGTAGTTATGACACTAAATACGAAAGCGAGGACAGGACAGTTATGAGTAAGCGTTTATAGTTACTAGGAAATAAAGTACTATTGTCACTGATAGTCTGTATGATATTGACATTAAAAGGTTGCCTAAATCTACCAAAGTGATGACGAAATCAAGCAGTGCAGTGTGCACCCAGGACCGTAAATGCCGCACCCCAAACCCCCAATTGGGGGGGGACGAGCTCGAAGGGGCCCAAAATTAATTCGTGAATGAACATAAATTATAGAGTATTTTTTAAAATTTATTCAACTTAAGTCAATTTAATGGTGCCACATTTCATGATTATTGGGTACCCTCACCCAAGAAAAAATACTTGGCATTTCGGCGTCGGCCATTGCCGCGCGACGACGCATCAAGAAATATGTAGTTTTAGGCCATGTAACACGCGACTCTGAGACGTGTGCCGGATAACGATCGGAAGCGAGAAAACCTTGGCCGAAAAAGATTGGCGTTATGCTTGTCAAAAACTCTAACATATATACAATTATAATTGTCCATAGGTGCCGCAATGGCTGGCGCCAAATGTTATCCCGCAGAGTAAAATTATTTGCGAGTCAAGAAATATAAACTTGAAATCGTGTGCATTTTTTAGTTTGGTACGTTTTGGCGATTTAAATATCGCTTGCCATAGCAGGTCACGAAATAACATCACGTAACGAAGTTATTACACCAACGGGACCGCCGGAATATATTTAATTATTATTATTTACGGGCCCTACATTTTCCAAGACAACATTGCACTCAGCTCTACCGGTAAATCTGATTACGTGGACAGAGAGAGAATAAAAATAAGTTATACCAATATCTATTGACCAATTCAATCATGAATTATAGAAAACGCCTCGCGCGATTTAGGCGTTATAAACTTACTCACTAATGGGCATATCTAATCCCGCTCATAAAGTAGTTGTGAAAACGTAGCCCTATACCGTGATGGGTGGGTCTGGGGGGATTCGGTTTATCACCCCACGGGGGCCCAAAACCAACGTTTTGAGGGGGCTGACGAAGTGGTACTTCGGCCCTGTGTGCATCATGTGCTTCGTAATTGAAGTAGTATAAATTAGTATGAAAATGCGGTGATGTATCGTATGCTTGGTAATAGCCGTATGATAAATAGCGAACGAAGGCAGTGCTCAAGAATTTTTGATTCAACTTCGACTGGCCGATGGAATATTTATGGAGAACACCAGCAGCTCGAAACCGACTAATTCCCGCATTGTGTTTGAACTATTTATAAGTGTTCACTGTTTTGTTCATGCCACCTGTACGTTAACATCAGTATGTTGATAATACGGAAACAGTCAGAAACCAACTACTTACCCGAATAATCTTCACTGCCAATGAAGCGGTCTCGAAAGAGTACGACACACTGAACTCCAGCCGGCCGAGGTAGTCGGCTCCTTGCGGTGCAGATGGCGCCTCATCCGCGAATAGCTAAGAAAGATATTATTTCGTCTCAGCGTAGTACCAGAAACGCCAGATAATGCATTTACAAACTGGATAAAAAATGGCCAACAATCGTCGTGTATGGTAAAAAGCCATGTTTCGAGAGACGCTGCGGGCTATGGCTAAATCTGACTACGTCCCACAACTGGCCACTGTGGCCAGCCAGCCAGGCTCGACTCTGAACTTGCGTGTTTCATACCTCGGATTCATTATGCAGAATTAATCCGATATCGAGTCATTCAACATTTATTCAATAAGACTTTACTTGGGAAAAGGTCAAAACGACGCCAGATTAATAGACGGCATTCTCCTGTCCGTTCACTACATCGCGTTTCGTCTTGTGTATCGCATTGCACATTGCATGTCTCGAGCGGATGAAAATATATAGTCCGACAATTATTATTAATGTTGGACGCATTGCTGTAACCCTACACAAGCCTGCATTTGCTATTATAACTGTTGCAAGTACAGCAGTGATCGAGACAAGGCAATCCTCAATCTAAGCTTGGTGTTGTTCACGCGATGTCTGATATAATGTTCTAGTTTCAACGGCCTGTAATTTCCAATGTGTGTCAAATTACCTAACCGTAAACTCAGTTAAAGGCAGAAATCCAGCGTCAGTCGACAGAAAGGCGTCATTTCATCGCAATATACCTAGCCATGAATTAGTAATCGCAGATTCCCAGCCATGAAAAGGCACACGATTCTCACCCAAGGGTCGAAAGGGAATTTCAGGCCATCTGGCATGAAGCTGCTCTTTTTGCGCGTCTTCTGTTCCGGCTTGTCAGCGTCATCTTTTACATGCGGCTGGACATACGACGCTTTTACGTCTCCCATCGCTGATCTGTCGCATCTAAAATGACGGAAGCAGAACCGTGGAGAAATGGAAACTTATAAAATTGCATTCCTGTAAGCATGTGACGTAACGGTAAACCGTTGTAGATTCACAAATCGGTATAGGCTTTTTTATTTGGTTGCAATGCGACGGGCTAATATATGCTGCTTTTTCACGCGTTTACACTTTGGACGCGTTGTAGCCTGCAACCAGCAGGCTACTCTACAACAAAACTTCACCTGTAATAGTTTATGGCAGGGGTGGGCAAACTTTTAGACTCGCGTGCCGCACATAGTAAATTGAGATTTTTAGCCAAAACGACATATTTTTATTCCATGATATAGTGACCAAGGAAAATACTATAAATGTATATTTAAAACAAACAAAATATACGCGTCAGAAATATTGACAACATTTTATAAGCTGGCTGTCCTCAAAAACCAAATTGTCAAAATTAGCGCTTGAAGTCGCTTGTGCCGATTTTCGCAACAAGATGGAAATTTGAATATACGGGCAACGATATGTTCATAGATGTGCTGATTCTACTTTTGCTGTACCTCCACCTCCAGGACACACTATGCTGACAGCATCATAAACATGTTACCTTTAAAATACGTTTCTACAATTTATTGATATTATAAATATGAAATAATTCAACACATATCGAAGAAGAATCTACCTAACACGCGCGCAAATTCGTTTTTTCCAATCACAGCACTAAAAGTAATTAACTTCATGGAGTCTCAAATTCAAAATCACGATCGTGAACCGAATTATTCCAATTCTGTTTTGCTAATGTTGCAGCCACAAAAATAAGAAGTAAACATCATATAGTAAGACTATAACTCATCATTGTCATGGTGAAATATATTAGGAAAAGGTTCAGTCAATTCGCCGCAATAATTAAATTTTAGCACGCATTTTCACAGTATTTCTCTTGATGATTTCGGGGGCCGCACAAAATGGTGTTGCGGGCCGTAGTTTGCCTACTCCTAGTTTATGGCATATCCACATAGCTGGTCAACACATATAAATGTCGAAATACTGGTTCAACTATGATGGTCGGACGTAACAACGCATGAGTACGCGTAGTAGCTATCGGAGTGATTGGGTTGGGTTTAGGGACAGACAGACAGACAGACAGAAGTTTATTTCCAAAATAAGCGAAATAAGTCAGTGAAATGGTGTCCAGCGGTCAGGTCATCAAGTCAGTTGGGCACCTTGTAGGTCATATATAAACCTATGTAATAGTATGTTTAAAGATATATTTGAATGTCATATGCACATTACATAATATATTCAACATATGTGAACATATAAATGATTTGGCATATCATTGCTGTCTATCAAACTATACGGAACAACTAACCAAAGAAATGGTGCAATATGTATGGTAAAATAACAATAATACAAATGGTACAAATAAGTAATGAAATTTAGCGGTCCTCAACGACACTTAGGATGTAGCCGAGTTTGAGTTTTTAATATACAGTGACTTTACACAAAAGCAACCAACTACTTTTTGTGAATGAAAAAATTGCCCCGAGAATATTTCGTTTTCCAACTTTTTCGAAGACACCGATTAGTTGTCCTTTACAAAAGGCTCTGAATCCAGTACAATAACATTAAAAGAAGTTTTTAACCTGCGACTTTATTCATGATAACAATACGCGGTACAGTACGTTTAATATATATTGATGTATTCGCGTTGGTAACCTTACCGTGAGTGTAAGGAGTATGGGCAGTAGGCACGTAAGCAGATTACAGATTGATGGGATAACGTTGTCAGGAGTTGTTAGTACTTGGATATTGTATCTGTTCAACAGGCGGACGGCTAATACGCGACTCGGCATCGTACATTTAAAATCTAAAAACACAGCCAACGCTAAAGTTGGAAGGTTAAATCCACGACCAAACACGAGAGGCTATTATCATTCTCTAATGGCGAGATCCGAAAATATCTCTCTTTGAATCTATTTTGTGTGATCTTCAAATCTTGTAGTAAGGACACAATGGATTCTCACAACCTCTGCAAACATTAATGAATTCCATTTGTTGTTGGGTTGATGGATATAATCATAGTCAAAGTCGTGGTAGATACAAGTACACCGTGGTATATACAAGTATGCGTAATTGCTCTTTTTGTTTCCTGTTACCCGATCGGTATAAACTGCATCATGAAGTGCCATATTTTAGTTCATGAATGTAAAATTTTGAATCTACAGAAAACCAAGTCTTTTATCAGAATAAATCTTCATGCCAACATTCCGAACCGTAAAGTAGGCTACTTTTTCTGTTATCATATAGGACTATATGGACCATCACAATTAATCACAATGTCACTCAATTCCGCCCGACTATATATAGACACGGAAATAATAATCGTATCAAGCAATATTGATCATGCGATGAATCATAAAATTATAGTGACCGCGCGCTCATTGCATAATTGAAAATCTCAACCAATTAAAATTTTCCTAAAACGACTCCCCGATTTACAAAAATGAATTTTCCACGACCGGGTTTTATAATAATCCCGATTGTAAATTAACGGTACATATTTATACACGTGACATTCTTCATAAATCCGACTCGTTCTATCGATTTCGACGTAGAATAATTGATTATGAAAACACAAACAAGCATTAGAATACAAATGCACACAATACCACACGATTCTCGTGTTAAATTATTATATATTGCCCGCCTGTTCTGATGATTCAATGTTATTTTTTCCACGCGGAGAAGCGATATCACTTTCAGGTTTCCATTTATTACAACTTAATAACATCACAAATCTGACACCAGAACTCTGCGTGGCTGCGGTGCGTTAATTCTTGCGATTGCGCAACGTAAGCATGCTGAACCCGACCACTTTTCGGGTATGATCGTAAGTTTCACACAAATATATCACTAATTTGACAGTTAAGTATAATGAGGGCTGTTGATTGGGGTAGGACTGCTAACCTAATTGGGCCTGGAGCTACAAAACAATTCCTACGACTTGAAAGTGTAGAAATGATGTGAAATCGGGTGCCTCAGCGAAAACATATTTATGATGCCATTTTTGCTATATAGCAGTGCTTTTCGTTCTGATCACAATTAGGTTCGATACGGTTTACAAAGGCCTACGGCACGAGACAGCATTTTCGGCGAAATTGCATCATAAAGCAAGCTAAACAAGGCCCTCGCCCACTGTAATATTGCAGCAACACGCAAAAAATCGAACACCATCTGCTGCAACAGCATATTCGAATCCGCAGGGAAATATTAGACGCTTACACGCCACTCAAAGAAAACCAAATCAAACACTCACATGCTAGTGGACTCGGTCCGTCTCATGCGCCGCACAGATTCATGACTCTGCAGCCTGTTGTTCAGCTCGTCGGTAGCCGAAGACGCGTGAAAGAACGAAGTCAGTTTCGTCCAGTGGCTCATTTTTCTCGTCCTCGTCGCAGGCTCGTCACCGCGTTTTACAGAGTTGATATTGGTCAGCTCGTCGCTACCGGACGATACGGCTTCTTCGTCGTCGTCTGCTAAGCTCTAAATAACGCGCATGCTTTTCAACGAGTGAAGAAAACCATCGCTCCCAAGGCAATACTGTATCATAATGTCGATCTATAACCGACCAGATTCATGGAAAATTCTTGCACTCCATCAGTGCGATGTCTTTATTCCTAAGCCGTGGAATATATTACGGAAAAGAAGCCTCGCGCAATTATTACATGTGCAAAGCTATCTGCGCATCGATCGGATTTATTGGCTATAGAAATAATGCGCGGTACGCAATATTCTGGTATTGGAGATAAGCGCGCATCTGAACATCAATGGATCGTTGGAGAGCGAAATAACTATTGCATTCGCCGAAATAATATCAATCGACACACATACCCGCGGACTGGGTATTTCATTTTATATATACTCGCGAATGCTTCTTCTGATTATGGAAATATTTATGATAGTAACCGACTACTGCAGTTGGCAGAATTGAACATTATCCAGGCGCGTGATTCGATATTGGACAGTATACTATGCAATATTGATGGCTTCGTAGAAACGACCGCCAAATTAAGACTAATCATAGTTCACACCCAACGCGCAGTAGCTTCGTATACAAAACTGTATCAGCTATCGCGCTCTTAAACCCAACAACTAGGAAAACGCGCACTGAAGCTAAGACCAAGTAAGTCTGAGCATGGACTACAGAGACTTAAAGAAAACACGAGATTGTTTAGCGATTTGTTAGATATTTATACTAACGTGTGACCTCGAACTAATTGAATAACCAGCGACTCACAACTTCACGCCTAACGCCGAGGAAACGTAATCAAAATACACGTACACATCTTCTGACGGCCTCAATTATCCTGTTAGTCACTCAAGTGAATTTTGTCAATTAGAGTTCTTGGATTTGTCTATAAAATTACCATCTGTCTTCAAGTTAACCCTAATGTCTCGTTAGTTTCATAGATGGTATTCGTCCCCAGATACTGCCGCGACTTTGAGTCCTAATTCAAAACACGATCCTTTATATTCGTCGGCAGACCAATATCTGGGGATGTAGATCTCTCCCGCGCACTGCGTTTATGTTATAGTATTACAATAGGGTGGCGAGATGAATGCGACGCTGTGTAAACATAATTCAGCCGAAAAACCTTCGACTGTATCATAAAGGGGGGCAGTCTTTGTTTAATAAAATCACGATTCGTAAAAACGCTTAAAGCTAATCTAATCAACGTGTGCCTGATTTAAACAATTAGTTCCAGCAGTGGTCCTCCGGAAATTGCGGAAAGATTGAAAATAAATTGCGCCACACGATTCTCTTTACCTGCAAACTGCAAAGGAAGACTCTGCTTAAAGCCCGCGCGGGTATAGTGGCACAAAGAAGGCCGTCCATGCCGGTTGCTATACGCGCCTGTCTTCTACAAACCCTACATATTCTAAACCGCTAGCTATGTCGATACGAGAAGAGCCGCGGTTGTCATGAACGTGACAGCGATAATGGGGGAAGAGCTGTGCTCTGATATAGCGCGAGATACGCATCCGAATTACCTTTTTCCTAAATTTGGGGTAGAGACAGTAGAAGCAGCAGCAGACCACGGATAACAGGCAGACAGCGATCGATGCCATGACGACAGGTGACGAGGCTGAAAAATATGTAAATGCGCGGTCTTGCCATTGAGCCGTGACGGTTTCGACACAGGGTTTCCCGGGCAAATCACGGGAGCCCGTCGCGGACCTGCAAAGTAGCTAATCCTCGGGAATAATGTGATGTAATATCTGGCCGGTTCCGATTTCGGTTCATGAATTTTTTATGCACAATACTCCGCCCTGCCCGCGGAGCGATGCATATCTCTAGTGGGTGTTCGGCAGTTTGATATTTCGGAATTGCTTCCCTGCGAAGTCACGTCCAAGGTGTCACCGCAACAGATACCAGAGGTTGTCAGTAACGAAGTACTTTTAATTTTTTGGAGTACTCAAGTAGGTTCTCTCGACTTGCAATACCTACTCAGTGGTTATGCTTTTAAATTACTTACGCTTCTACTTGACAGTTTAAGCAAATCTACTTACATTAGTGCTATGGATTTTGTAACGTATGAAGTAGTTTTGGGGACCGTGATCGCGACAATTTCACGAGTAAAATAGTCCTAAAATGTATCATGGCGACTGATATATTTTCGAACATCGCACCTACTTGCAGTGTCTATTGTCAGTTGCTTCTACTTTTAATTGAGTATATATTTACGGCGTTACTTTTAGTACTACTTGAGTACTAACGCTGGCCAACTTCGACCACCTCTTGGCGGTGCACGGATTTTCAGACATTGCAGAGGTCATCAAGCACTGCAAAATTGTACGACGGACCAACTGCTATGTATTAAAGTACGATAGTATCAGATCATCGGAAACAATACTGTTGTAATATACAATTGTCCCACTCTGCGTCTTAAGTATGGCCCAAAATACAACAGTGGGCTCGCGGTCACTACGCCACTGGCCATGATTATTAAAATTAACCATCAACGCTGATGTATTAAAGATTATCGTTGGTACAATGGATATTCTATGATCACGATTGCCGAAATACATCTCAGTTCACAGTCGTCGCGAGAAAAGGCAGACGACTCACGACTGAAATAACCCGCGAATACAGTTGAACACTATAACTGCATCGGATCGAAGTGCCCCAACTCAGCTAACAAATTCAGGTTGAATATCTCCAAGTCAAAGGGTGTTTGTTTGTTTGTTTTTGGGGTATTCATGGTGTTTGTCGACTACTATGGTCATTTACACCAGGCCGATATTCTTCTTATTTTCCGTAAC
>ATSW01088083.1:0-14698 GCA_000444245.1 Botryllus schlosseri
GTCTCAGATTACGGCATATTGGCATCTGAACCGATTGAAGAAGCAGTTTTGCATCAATATGAAAAGTTTGAAGACTTGACTGGCTGCTTCAGACTTGACTGGCTGCTTCACTTCGTAATAACTGTTTCACTGGCGGAACTGATGTAAGCGCGCGTGGAAAGAAGGGAGCTTGTGTCTCTTCCGGTCCGATGTTACGAAGAGGGGATGGAGCATGTGACTCTCCCCGTGATGTGGCGCGGCGTTGTTAGGGTTTTAGTTTAGGGAATTGTTCATTGATTTATCTCCAGATTATCAGATCTATGAGCATTTTCCAACAGTATTGTATTCAGCTGAATTCTATTAAACATAGCCGCATTCTAATACTGTAATGTACTACTCGCTTCTTGAAACTTTGTAGCTATCACATTTGCTTTGTCGGTATCGTTGGTGATTATGCGATCAGACACCGATAAATTCGGTATTTTGAAGTTGGTATGTTTCCCAGACATGGAGTGGACGACATTCCATACTTTTTTTAAGTTCGATCTATGATTCAAAGAGTCGCAAAATGATCTCCAATATTCCCGTTCTGCAGCCAGAATCGCTTTTTTGCATTCCGATCTCGAACGTTTAAATTCCATGATATCTTCAATGTCGAATGTAAGTTTCATTTTGAGAAATGCAGCTTTCTTTCTCCTCGGAGCGCGCGCAGTCTTCGTTCCACCAGGGGATTGCATGCTCTGTATTATTTCGTTTCATAGGTATCGCAATGCTTGCAGCGTTTATAACATACTGGTTAAATTCGTTGAATACGTCATTTATATCTCCTTCGACTACACTGCCATCTAATGACGAACCTGAAGATCGTGCAAATTCAGTCTAATCGGCTCTATTAAGATTCATTCCATCGCAGCGGGAGTTCTAAACAACTCAGTTCTCACCTCTTCTGAAAGCACAGTTCTCACCTCTCCTGAAAGCACTGACACAGCTCTCCTGAAAGCACTGACATCTTTATTGCTAATAATTGGCAGGGCATCTTCAACCTGGCGTGAAGGCGGAATATTGAAGGGAACCTTTACTTATTGCTAGTAATTGGCAGGGCATCTGTAGCCGTTCGGTCGTAGTCTTCGCTATCTAACTGAATGCGGCTATATTACTTCAGGTTCGACTGGACCCAGAGACACATTGCAGATTCGACGGATATATTTCAACGAAGGCAGGCACAATAAACACATCAATACTTCCAATCCAATACTTAACACAGTAACAACTCCACACAAAGATACTCCAAGACCAACTCATACAAAACCCAACTCCAATCCAACTACATACAAAAGACTAACTCCAATCACTTCCTCTTTTCAATACCGCATGTTACCCTACGCATGACTGGTCTTACAACCAGATAGTCCGGAGTCATTATGGCTCCGGAGCCGAGCGGTTACACATCTTTAATCGGGCGTGATGATGGAATATTAGAGGGAATCTTAATTTCCTTTTCTTTTGGATTGAAATGGAATCTTGCCGAGGATGGCAAAAATGGGTCTTCCATCCACTGCTTGTCGGTGCTTTATCACAACCAGTATGGCCTTTGAATCTTTTAGGGCCTTGCGAGGAAAGAAGATCACAATGAAGATGGCCAAAATCGATCGCTTGTAAAAATATTTTCATGTACATTTAGGTGATTATTCATTGTCCAATTATATTGAAACCCTGAAGTTTTGCGAGCTGACACTCTTCAGGGGCAATCGTCAGCGAATGATAAATTTAAAAAACTTGCATTTAGCTACATTGCATACAACCAATTTAAACGTCATAGAAACAAACATGATGGAGAAACACCGCAAGGGCGGCTAGTGGGCAATTTTTGGTTGATTGAAAAATTCCTTCTGCTGACACAGGCGCGGTCTGTGGGTCGTAATGAAAGTCTATTCCAGTGCGTTCAGATGAAAAAGAGTGCGGCCACTACCTAGTATAAAAAAATCGTTTGCCGCGATATTTTTGCGCAAATTGTATTCTCGTCCAAATGCTTGCCAATAGCACCGAGCTACAAGCACCGAGTTCATAGCCATGGCCTGATTGTGTTCTAGCAACAGTAGATCAGTTACAGTTGCATTTTCACGAGAATCTAATGTGCAAGATCTAATAACACGATGTTTGATGCGTTCCTGCAAGCGCTGAGTTGTTCTTCCCACGTACCGACAATCACAGTGGTACTTGAATTCGTAGACTATTGCTATTTTGAGAAGCAGGAAGAACATATTTGCGCGCTGCAGGAAGCGATTGTTTATTAGTTCCGAACACAACGTTGTTTTTTACGTTATCGTAACAGCGACAACGAAATCAATTGCTTTTCAGAGCGAGAATAGATGGGGCCTATAACGGTAAATGTATATATACGTTCTCCTCAGAGCGGGCGTTCGTATTTTGTGATATGCTGACATATTGAAATTGCTGAGTTATCTGTCCGCAGAACTCTTGATGATTTGTTCGATTTACCCGTTATCAAATAGAATTTTCCGGATAGATTCTGGCTCCTAGTTTAATTCTACATCCGAACATATCGTCAATGGTCTGTGTACCAGTTCTTTGGGCTGAACGAATTCCAGCGTAAATATTGTCCTGTAAATGTTGGATTCCGGTAAACCGAAGTGACGAAATTACTAGCCCGTTTCAGTAGGGGATGCAATGTTAGGCAAGTGTAACTTATATCTGATCTTTTTGCAGGTCTAGATGGAGGATATGGATGAAAATGGTAGTGCATTAAGTTATAGAAAGGGTTACAGTGTGGCATTGCAGCCCTTCCTCGTTACCTTCCTTGAAGCTGTATATCCTCAACGTTCAAATGGATTTCTTGATTTTCAATTTCATAATTGTCTTCCAGCGAGATCACCGCATTATGGAGGCAAGCCATGGCGACGGTTATGGTTAACGAATTGTCCAGCTAAGTTCGTCATGGAGCCGCGTTTCAGCACTATGTGACAGTGCTCGACGCGTACCGTGTTGCGATGTGTTTTTCCCGTCGATATCAAAGGAGCTGAGGTGTGACCTGTGAAACGTAAAATCAATTTGATAAGAACACCGGTACACAGGGCCCTGATGATTTGCAGTAATGACAAACTGGATTGTGAAATAAATACTATCAGATCCATTTTCCTTGCCAATGGATATACTGAGCGTATTGTCAAAGTAACTATTGAGCGTAAAATGCAAGATTTCCACAAAGATAAGCCGTTTGAACCGAGAAGGTGCCCAGTTTATTTGCATCTCCCGTGGATAGGCACAGCTTGCAACAGGTTTGAAAAACAGATCAAGTCCTTTGAAAAACAGATCAAGTCCTCCGTGAGTCATTGTTTCCCACAAGTGGAACCCCGTGTCATATTTACTACGAAGTCTATACTACCAACAACGCGTAAGGATGTGCTTCCTGCGATTGATCAGAGTAACATAATTTACCAATATACGTGCCGATGTGGGTCGCACATCTCAACGCTTGCAACAAAGAATTAGTCAACACGTCCCACGTCAAATTAGGCATTCGCAGGGTGATGATCTGTCTGCTTCATCATCACAGTCCCTAGTTACCATGCGTGATTATGACCAGGTAACAACATGTAATTCTGCCATCGGACAGCATCTATTGAAACACCCAGAGTGTGCAAAACAGTTTTCCATAGTTGCTCGTGGTCGTTCTCTTTTTCATTTAAAGGTCCTTGAATCGACCATTTTAAAGCTGCAAAAGCCGATCCTCTGCCGCCAGAAGGACCATCTCTACTCGCTGGGAATCTTCCATTAGTGTTGTTTTGTCATTCGGCTGTTTTACAGCTGATTTTGTGAGTGCTGTACCGTAACCGTGCGCTGTTTACTGCCGTTCGCGACTTGTGTACTTGTCATTATTACGTCACAGCGACAAAATTCTTCGTATATTTCGAACTTGGTTAACCTCATTTACTGGCGTTCACTGCTGAAGAGAGCCAGTCGAAAAGCGTCTAGTGGAATAAATTTAACAATATGAGCATATATATTGTTTGCTGCATTATTGAAGTTCTGTACTTCAAAAAGCCTACATCTATTTTTATTCATGAGTTTACTAGTTCAACCGTTCGGTTTATTAGAGATTTTATAATAACGAATTTGTATTCGCAACTTTCATCTATTTTTTATTTATTACTTATTGATATAAGTTGAACTGTCAGGTTTATTAGAGATTTTATATTAGCTGATGACTTATAGGAAGGTGTGATTTTGTCGCAGGTAACTGGTCAGAAGCAGGTTGAAGGGTGACATTAGGGAAACATCCTGCTAAAAAAGAGGGCGATATTTAATTTTTAATATCCGTTTCTTTGAAGGCAAAAAATGATTATTTTGGCCTTCATAAGTTTCGATGTGTTCATGGGAAAAATTTATTGGTGTCACGAGGAAAACTGTATTGTCTTAAACTTAAAACAATAGAGATCGCACAGCATCTACGGTCAAACGAAGTGCCGAGTTCACTGGCAACCTTTTCGTTATTGCGAGAGCTCCGGCGTTACAGTTGGCCAGTCATCCGAGGCCCTATTACTCGTCACGCAGCAACGGCGTCAGCATAGTTATACCACAATGACCTACAATAATGCACAACAATGACTTGAGAGCTGCAGCGGACGACTGAAAACATACGCAAACGGCTTCTGAGGTAATGTGTATGTGATACCAAATTTGAAGTTCTCCGTGACGAGAATTTGTCCGAAAAGATCAATGCTATGAAGCAACAAGAGGAAAGAAGAAAACGGGAGATAGTTAAAGGAAGAAGAAAGCGTGTTGACTAAAGGAAGAAAAAAGCGTGTTGACTAAACAAGTTCTTCAGTTGAAAATAAAATATTCCGAAATGAAATTGAAAACTGGTTCGGAGTAATATCTAAGTTCCTGTGCCTGATGTTTCTCTTATTTTATTGTTACTACTTTACTACACATTTAATACTACATATTGCTTATATAATTCCCGTTCTCGATGCTGCATCTGTTGTTGTTTCTTTCATTTTATTGTTTCTTCGTTACTATATTAACTGCTTGCTGTAGGGCACATGTATATATTTTATTCCGCGTAAATAAATTCAAATACACAAAAGAACTATAAATACCAATAATAAATAAATATATACGATATAGGAATGGTAATTTCAAAAAATAGTAGCAAAAGCGAAAATTAAGGTGTGCAAAGGCCCTACTCGAAAGTATTTTTCTAAGAAGGTATTTCTGACTGCCCTACCGGACAAAGTGTCGTTTTGTGACGGTGCAGTTACGATGTTTACATCGTAAGTACCTGGCTCCAGGTCATTTTTTTCGGGCATCGGTCGTTTTAACGCAACTGCCACGTTATGCAAGCACGCAATTGATATTATCATCGCCACGCTGCTCTGCAATTTAGTTCTGAGCGGGATCCGGAGGGAACGGAATCTTTGTTTCAGAACTCCAAAACATTGCTCGATTCTGGCTCAAGTCGCAATGTGTGCGCGATTGTATTTTTTCTCCTGTCCAGTTGTTCGATTGATAATTGGAGTTAGAAGGTGTTTTAATAACGAGTAGCCATTGTCACCTAACGGAATTCCGTCAATCTTTGTGTCGTTGAAATCGTCGGCCAGTCTTGAATTTCTAAAAATTCGGAAGTCGTGGCAAGAGTCCGACCAACGCACGACAATATTCATAATTTTTCTGTACGCATTACACACCACTCTAACATTAAGGGACATGAACCCCTTCCTATTGTGTAACGTCTACGCGTTATCTCCACCGGATGAGACCATTGGGATGTGCGTGCAGTCAATAGCTCCAACAACTCCCGGGAATTAACCTTATAAAATTCACATTTCAGTGTTGCAGTATCATGCATCGAATGCATGAAACTAATTTTGTGCTTTGATATGGCGTACGCCACACGGTGTACGCTTCTGCGTGCACTTGGAAGTGTCCCAGAGCAAAAAGCGCAATGCTATGGTTAATTGAAGCAGAGGGTTGCATGCAGGCCATGACTCCTGGCTTGAAAAACCTCGTCCCATTTTATATTATCGAATTTCTCAATAACGGCATTTTTATAAAATCGATATCGTTTTATAAATTCTCCGTCATCATAATTCTCAAACGGATTCTTAGTATCCCTGAGGCGCCTGAATGAAATCGATTCAGATGGCAGAATCTCAATTTCTTCAATTAAAGCAGCCATTTATTTGATTATTATTCGCATAATGGCCGATATTTAGGTTTTACGGACGACAACAATCGGAACCGTCGCTCGTTACCTAGCGACGGCTTCGGGCGATGATAAATCTGGCAACCACTTTCGGAATTTTTACATATCGGGTCGAGCGTTAAGCTCCACTCAGTTTAAGTTGTGTGAGGATACTTTATTATCTCGAAGTTGAGTTTGAGTAGCATGCACAACTCAGTTGAGTTGAGGAAAGCTCATGATCTCCATCCTATACCAATTAAGGAGCGAAATTACCCATAGTAAATACGTGGTAAAGTGATTCGGCGTCCCGTTGCCAGGGCCTCATAACGCCAAATGTGGCCAATCAGCCGACATTCACTATAGATATTAGGCTTCTCGAAGTACAGAACTTCAATATTACAGCAAACAATACGTTCATATTGTTAAATTTATCCTACTGGAAGCTTTTCGACTGGCTCTTTTCAGCAGTGAACGCCAGTAAATGAGGTTAGCCAAGTTCGAAATATAGAAAGAAATTTGTCGTTATTACGTCATAATGACAAGTACACAAGTCGCGAACGGCAGTAAACAGCGCACACAAAAACAGCCGAATGACAAAACAACACTAATGGAAGATTCCCAGCGTCCGATGGCAGAATTACATGCTGTTACTTAGTCATAATCGCGCATGGTAACTAGGGACTGTGATGATGAACCAGGCATGTCATCACCCTGCGAATTCCTAATTTGACGTGGGACGTGTTGACGAATTATTTGTTGCAAGCATTGAGATGTGCGACCCACATACCGACTGTCACATCGGCACGTATATTGGTAAATTATGTTACTCGGATCAATCGCAGGTGGCACATCCTTACGCGTTGCTGGTAGTAAAGATTTCGTACTGAATATGACACGGGGTTCCACTTGTGGGAAACAATGACTCGCGGAGGACTTAACCTGTTGCAAGCTGGTCCTATCCACGGGAGATGCAAATAAACTGGGCACATTCTCGGCCCAAACGGCTTATCTTTGTGGAAATCTTGTATTTTACGTTCAATAGTTACTTTGACTGTGTGGTCAGGATAGCCATTGGCAAGGAAAATGGATTTGATAGTATTTATTTTACAATACAGTTTGTCATTACTTCAAATCATCAGGGCCGTGTACCAGGGTTCTTATCAAATTGATTTTACGTTTCACAGGGCAAAAAGAATCCCATGAAATATACTGACCACTGAATGTAGTCTTACGGTAGAAAGATGTAACAAAATTATTGTTCATCTTCTCAACAAAGACATCCAAAAACGGTATCGAATTGGTATTCTTTTTTCAACAGAGAAGGGTGAAGGTAGCGTTGGGACCCCGGGATTTGAAGCAATCCCGATCACGGGATTAGTCGCAATGAAATCCCGGTATTTGTAAACAGCATCTACCAAGGCTTACGTAGCGCGATATCTCTTTATAAAGCAGTGTTACAAAATCGGTTAATTGTCTAAAACCATCCAGAATTATGCGATATTAAAACCAACTATGGCAAAACAATGAGGTGCACAATGACTTCCGTCGTAGCCTACGGATCATATAGCAGTTCAACTCAGTATAGATTTTGCATAGACGGTGCTGTGGGGGTGAAATACAGGTCGGAATAATAGCTGCTTTCGAAGATGTCAGTGCGAAGAAAAAACCAGATGTGTGGCCAAACTTTTTGTTTGGTAAATCTACAGAAAAAGGCAAATGCAACTTGTGTCAAGACGTTTTGAAAGCTTCAGGGTCTAGCACAGTGGTTCCGATATCATTCACATTTAGTTTTAACCCTATGACGTCATGTCCGGCTGGATGCATTTCGTATAGTAGTTGGCGCGAATTTGTAGTTAGCCCGGCAAGTTTTCAAGTTGGGGTTAGGTTAGATTGTGTTGTGTATAGATTGTGTATTTATTGTAGTATTTTGATATCAGTTTAAAGTACGTACGTATTCGTAAGACATTGTGTGTCAACCTATTAAAGATTGAAGAGAAGCAAAGAAGGTTGTGCTTTGTCTTTCCTTACCGTACGCGTTGAACAATACCGGAAAGAAACCCTGTGATACCTTGCCTAAAGTAGATTGCCTGGGATCGCAATAGTAAACAACTTCAGACACTTGGAGGTAAAGACTGAGCCAAGTGAACTACTCTTACGGGACTTGGCGGTAAATACTAGGCCTAGTTACGGACTACAGCCCCTGTCAGTAAACAACTACAGACATTTGGCGGTAAAGACTGGGCCAAGTTATACGGTACTTGGCGGTAAATACCGGGCCAAGTTATTGTTGAAGAAGTATAGAAGAGTTATCTCATGTTGAACAACATGAAGAAGCCGGTACCCAAGCTGTACCGCTAGTGGATATAGCAACAAGACAGAGGATTTCTACAGAAATAGGAAAGGATTTTAAAATACAGCAATTACGTCAAAAACGTAAGTCAGCATTTTCTGCATGTAATAGATCTATCTGCAAACTGCAAGTGTCTATGGCTCAGTCCGATTTGCATATTTGGAAAACCAATGAGGCTGACGTTGAAACTGACTTTGCAACTTGTACACTGTACAGCAATCCACACAGAATTAGTTGAAAGTCTGGAAGATGCGCAGGAAATTCATACTGCTATGATGTCATTTAATCCACTGCTTGAATGTTATAGTAAAACAATGGCTAGCATCAAATATGCCATACAACGTCTTGAAATGAAGGAAGATGATGCTATTTCTCTTGGAGAAAGTGCTAGAAGCCGTGTGCGCTCTACTTCCTCAAGGAGGTCAGTAGGATCCAATAAGTCCCGTTCATCAATGGTGTTGAAGATTTCTGAAGCGGCTGCAGACAAAGCTGTTTGTGAAGCGGAACTATTGTTTGTCGAAAAGGAGAATATGCCGCAAGCTGAGATGTCAAGGAAACAAAGAGGCTGAAATTGCCAGACAAAGAGATAAATTAAAAGCAGATATGGAAGACACCAGAGCAAAAATGCAATTAGAACTGGACAAATTCAAGATTCAGAAAGAAAGGGCGAAGGCAGAAAAGCTAGAGAGAATGTTCTCGCTGAACACCAGGAAAACAGATCCTTGAGTGGTCGAAGTAACTCGAGTAAGTTGCGTAATCATAATTTTAGTTTGATTCCACACTCGATTGAACTGCAGCAGCCTACTACTGTTATATCGCCACAAACTGCTGCTCCTGTGTGTAACATGTCAGTTGGCTCATTGCCTCAAAATCAACATAGTAAGGCAAATCTATGTGTCAAGCCAGGAGTGGTATTACCAACAGAAGAGTTAAGTGTCTTTGATGGAACGATTGCTTTAAAATATCCAATTTCGAGAAGTCGATTTAGAGACTTGATTGAAAGTAATTTTTCGAAGCTAGTCGAAGAATTAATTATCTCATGAATTATACTGCTGGAGAAGCAAGAGAGTCCATTGAAGGATATATTATTGATGCCACTGATGAAAGCTATCTCGAAGCAATAGCAACTTTGGACAGATGGTATGGTGGTATGGCATTTTATCAAGAGTATAAGACTAAACTTCAGAATTGGCCAGTTATTTCGACGAATGACGGAGGCGAAAGCATTCGAAAATTTTCCAATTTCTTGAACAAAGCAAGCGTCTCATACCGAAGGAAGGTACCCGATCAATGTTGGATGATGAGGAGTTGAATCAGAAATTGTCAATCAAACTTCCGAGAACTGTTAGAGAAGCCTGGTCTAGAAAGGTATTCGCTTACAAAGAGAGACGGAAGTTGACAACTGAGGAAGCTGCAGAAAGGGGCATGTCAGTAGCTGACATACCTAGCTTTCCTCCATTCAAGATGTTCACCGAACATCTTGAATGAAGAGTAACCCTCCGCAGAGCCGCAACAAATATGTTGAAGCAACACGAGCATTTGCTTCAAATGTGAGTAATTCTGATAAGAATGAGCAGATAAAGAATGATCATAGTCATACAAAGTCGTGCCTATTCTGCCAAAATCTGCATTCACTGGATGCATGCATTGAATTCATCAAGAAAGAAGGATTATGCTTTCGATGCTTGAGACATGGACACATCAAGTTTCTGTCGAAATCCTCTTCATTGTTCGATATGTGAGAAATATCATCCGACGTCACTGCACTCAAATAAGTCAAGGTCGCAAAATGCTGCACCCAATGGGACGCAATCCTTGTAAACTGAAAGGGATAAACCAGACGGTATGAGAGCCACATGTTTGATGACGTCTGCCACAAAAGGAGTTCGAACTACTAGAATAGTTCCAGTGTACGTTTTTCAAAGAGACAATCCTAGCGTGAAAATGAAGACTTACTGTGCATTGGATGAACACGGGCCAATGCACAGTGATGCCTGTTTCATTTCGGAAAACTTGTGTAAAGTGCTGGATGTGAAAGGTATCGAAACCACAATCCGAGTTGATTGTCTGGGTACTGGAAGTACCTCAGAGGCATTGAAGGTTAAGTCGTTATTAATCGAAAGTTTCTGCCAGCCTGCTATTCTCGTGAAGAGATTCCAGTTAATACGGAACAAAGGGATACTGAGCGGCATATTCTTTTACATGTTTCATAGAGCACACGTAGGCAAAAAAACTTTTGAATTCTTGTAATCCAGACTCTTTCATTTCAGTCATGAGCTGCCGATTAATCTCTGGTCGGGAACGACTTGCCAAAAGGTCGAATGTATTATAACCGTCGACACATTTAGCAAGGTCTAATGCTGCGGGTGAAACACATGTTTTAAAACGATTATCGATGGCTATTGGATACTATTTGTTCGATGAGGCGACGAAGCTCTTCAATGCAATCTTTGGGAGTTATCGCTTTCCAGTTTACGGAATCAGTAGACTTGTTCTTGACGAGCCACCCTACGAGTAAGGGTATATTTTTGAACTCACACTCTGCGCCTTTTTCCTTGGACAGACCTTCCCAATGCAACGCAAGCTTTGGAAGGAGTTCCGAATCGAGGAGAGAAGTATCGGACATATCAATCAGTTGCTGCATTTTGTCAGAAAACATTTTTTTCAGATTGGCCATATCCGTACAATGTCCCATATATTATCATCCATCGATTGTACCCTGACCATAACGTCAATTACGGGGGTTAGGCAATCAAGAAACCCACATAAATCTATGATGAAGTCTTGGCCTTTGATCTGCTATGTAGTTTCGTTACATTCGTCGTTGTCATCACGACCGAAGAGGTACGTTTTCGCCAAAGCTTCGTAGGAGTCGTAATTATTTTCGAATAGCAGAAACGAACTGCTGGTGAAGCGGGTTGTTGAAAAAGACTTCACGATCTTTGCATTGGCTCGTCCTTTATATTCGGAGTAACCCCGCCCGTTCCTGAACATGTCAGCAAACCGATTACAGCGATCAATAAAAGTTGCAAACAAATCATCCGATTTTTGGCGCGGTCCAACAAAACAGCGACCAGCCAAACGATGACAAAGAACTTATGGTTTTCCCGATGACAATGCGTAGCTTCGCGAAGGGTTTCGAGAAATCTCGAAGCCTTCGCATACTGGCCGTCTGCCTGATGGGAGACGAGTCTCGACAGATTTGTTCGGTCGAGCTTCGTGATTTCTACCCAGTCAACAAAAGTGTATTCATTAGGGCTGTTCAAAAATAAGTATTTTTCCGGATTCCAGCGATTCACTTATTAAATTGTCAGGTTACCCTAAAAAACGCTCAATTCTAAGAAGTATAGGACTCCGCAGATCCAATTTTCAATTTATTTGGGAAAATAAATAAGAAAAATTTTTCTGCCAACCCCATGAAATTGTTCAGCTGTCTTTCTTCAAAGACGATGCAGAACAAATTTGACTCAAATCCGACGAGTAGAACCGGAGTTATGAGTTTTTCGTTGATAATTTTCGGATTATCCACCGATCAAGGATAATCCGAACACATTCGAACACAAACTCATGTCTCTGTAAGTATTGCACCTGTGTTTCTTGAAAGCAATTTATCAAGTCTTATTGTATTGGTCAAACGAATCGTCAGAAAACCAGAGTCAAGTTCGGACACTTGACAATGAATGGTGCAGTTACTTGAACTGTTCATGCATGCCAAACCAGAATGAGCGCGTCTGCTGCACGGAAATACAACAAATAATGGAGCTTCTGGAGAATGACGAGGATCTCGTGTAATGGGAATATATATTTTTAGCAGGTAGAAGAGAGTCATCAAACAAAGGAGGCAGACTATTAGAAAAATATTTGTCCATAACTTTTGATGCTTCGAGGCTGACGGTAGTAAGGCGATAAATTGGTACGTAAAGATGAGATCAGCCGTATCGCACGGTTTTGCAGGGTTCGAATTCTGCACAAAAATGTTGAGCATGCATTTCCCCATGCTACCATTCCATATTGCAGGTGTGAGAGTGGAAAAGAGAGAAGTAGATGGTTCGTAGTACTGATCTGGAAACCAAAGATTGCAGACGGGTCATTATTCCCTCACACCAAGCTAGTTTTGATATTGTGCATACAATATGCTGTGACGTCGACATGTTGCAGCAACGTCATGGCTGCCGATTGCCATGGAGTACTTACATCCACACTGCTTTTTGCTTTCTCGTTTACGTCAGTTTTGAGATGCTTTTGAGTATATAATGTATCAAGGTAACCATACATGCGAGACTGCAGTGTCAAACTGTCCTGTGATTGAATACTTCAACTTCCTTTTCCATTCCATCATTCATCAAGTAGACCTAATCTGTGATCGATACCTTTTTTCATTCTTGGTATGAAGTTCATCTTGGTATAAAGCAAATACATTCTCAATTCTGAATTTGACAAATTTATAACGCAACATTTGAGAGTTCGAGCGATAGCAGGAGATGCAAAAAGGTATTCCTACAGCAGTCTCTCGACAGAATTAGATTGTTTTCCCATTCACTATCGTTGGGTATGCTCTGGACCATTAGTTTTGTTGGCGTCCAAACTACAAAATGGCATAACTTTGCGTTTGCCAAGTGTAAGCCACCCTGCACTTGGTCATAGTACTCATGATTTTTATCAGGTTCCAAAGTATCCCAGGTATTTTCAATACGAAGACCTTTTTCATTAAAGCCAAATCCACCAAGGAGGTACATTTCGCAGAATAGGGTCATTTCACCTCTAGTAATTCATTTTCATTCATGATGCTGTCGGGTGAAGTTCCAAGCATGCCACGGAGATCCATAAATAGCCCAGCCCACATTGTGATATTTCACAATTTGCTTGCTGAGCATACTGATGTAGGGCGTCGGATTCATGAACGACCCCCTACATACTTCATAGCCTGTAATGACATTGTCGAAGGTTTAAAGCCGGTAACTAACCTATGTTACCATAATTTGTATATAAATTTAGTATAATAATACTTACTGAAGCGTTGGCTGCAGACGAATATTGACCAAGTAGAGTCTTCATCAATGAGTCTGAGTAACGGCCTCTTTTAACTGGCCGAAATACCTCTCCGAAGTTGCTTGATGTGACTCTACCTTGTGTCATTTGATGCCTGCAATTTGTTAAGAAATACTCAGTGTCCACTCTCACAATGAAATGGTGCGTAAGAAATACTCAGCACGGTGCTATGTGAAACAGCTTAGCAATGCAGCTGAATGTCCCGGCATTTGATTTTAGTGAATAGACCAAAAAGTCATTCATTTACCAGATGTGGTTGTTGCGTTGGCCTTTCGTCAGGGCATTCATTTACCAGATGTGGTTGTTGCGTTGGCCTTTCGTCAGGGCGCACACAGCAGTTTGTTCATTACGATCCAAACGGGGAAGTGATAATATGAAGCCCATTCGCTCTTTCTCATTGTCCACACTGTAAGTTTGTCGCAGAATATGCGCAGCTATTTTGTCATCCGATGTCTGTAAGAGTTGAGAAATTATCATCAAAACTACAACATGCATGTTCTTCGGATGATAGCCAACCAAGTCCTGTAAGTCTATACAAATTCGCTAATCCCTGTTTGATAAACAGGATGCCATCGTCGTTGACGTCACGTTCAGCAGAAGATGAAATTTATCATTCACTTCGAACTACGATCCTGGATGCCATCAAGAAAACAGGAATACCTTGTCCTTGATTCGGCCAGATTTCAGATATTCTTTTACCAGTGCTGTCAATTTCCTTTCTTGGATTTATCGATTGGCATCCAACATCGGTGCGTGTTATGTTATTGCATAACCAAATAAGAACCACAGCCATATGGTGGCACTGGAATTGGCCATTTGGACTTCTGATCAGCAATGTCAGATGCCAGAGGTGTTGGTACTCAAGTAATGCTGTAAATTTCTACTGAATTAAAAGCAGAAGTAATCTTTCATAAAGTTTTTTATTAATTAAGCTGTTACCAACCTCAATCGTAAACTCGTAGCTGGACTGAATACGACCCACCGCTCTGCCATCGCCACCATACTTCGCTGATACTAAATGATCATCACTGTCTAAAGCAGTGGTTCCCAAACGGTCGGGAATTGAATGGTTTCTGGTGGGGAATAGACGCATTTGTTCAAAATTATATACAGGA
>ATSW01088086.1:0-19287 GCA_000444245.1 Botryllus schlosseri
AAATAGTATTTACGGTGACCGAGTCTTTGTTTATTTATTATAGTTGTGCTCACCGTAAATACTATTTTATTCAAATCCAAATTTTTCGACTGCAATAACTCTGCTTCCACTTGTTGGAATTGAACCAAATTTTGTGTGTAGGCTTAAATTAGGTAACCTAACAATTTCATCAAGTAGCCAGTACGATTTGAGAAAAAAAGTAATTTTTGAAGAGCCCTAATGTACATTGTACAATGTAAATGTACATCAGGGCTGTTCATAAAAAGCTTTTCATTCAGTTTTCACTGGCTACTTGATAAAATTGTTAGGTTGGTTAACAAAACGTTGCGCACCAACTTTGGCTCAATTCTAACCACTAGAAGCGAAGTTATTGCAGTAGAAAAATTTATAATTCCATGATTTTAAAATAAATAATTAGGGAGCTAGTCACCGTAAATACTATTTCAGTCAAATCCAAATTTTTCTACGGCAATAACTTCCCTTCCAAATTTGGTGCGCATCATCTCTGCTGACACAAAAATTTTGAAATTTTATTTTTTTATATCTTAATAATAAATTCAAAACTTTCTACTGCAAGGATTGCTCAAAAATAACTTTTTTTCCGGACTCCAGCCATTCACTGATTAAATTGACAGGTTACCATAAGAGGAGCTGCACAAAGCCACATAGCCAATTTAAATTATTAATTCTCGGATATGCACCAATCAAGGATAATCCGTGAATTATCAACGAAAACCTCAAATAACTCCGCTTCTACAGGTTGGAATTGAGTCAAATTTGTTATGCATCGTTTTTGAAGACAACTCAACAATTTCACGGGGTTGACAGCAAAATTTGAAATTTTTTTTCATTGATTTTTTATTAAATTAAAATCTTTAATTGGCTCGCGGCGGTTTATACTTGGCAGAATTGATCCAAATGTGGCGTGCAGCGTTTTTTAGGGTAACCTGACAATTTAATCAGTGAATGGCTGGAATCAGACGAATTGAACAAATACAATTATCTAGTTATAGAAGTCTGCATTAAAAAAATAGGTGTGACTAGCATATTTCCGCCATAGCGCAAGGTGAAACTCACGCCATGATTACTTCCTGGAATCAAATTCCACCATCGCACCCACTACAATGAGATTGAAAGCGTAATATTCCGCCAGACAAGGCGGTATACCTGATTTTCGCCTTACGCTACGGTTGATATCAAGATTTTTCTACGTGGCACCATCAAATCGGGTTTTTGTGATATTCCAAAACGCAACAAACCTGAGAAACGGATTCCAAGAGCGAACCTTCAGACGACGCGGGCGACGCAGAACGCTCGGAACAATTCGATTCGGAATCGTACGCGTTCATCATCGATACTGAAGAGGCTGTAAAACAAAATTCGCAATTCAGAAATTACGTGAAACACAAGAAAAAATACACGATTGTTGATATCCAATTCTCTACTAGTTGCTGACGATTACCCCTGACGAGTGCCAGCCGAAAATATTCGGGTGTATTTCAATACGAATATACTATTTAACCGCATATTGAAGTTCTATTTCTCCAAGAAGCACTAAAAAATAATAATACAGCTATATATGATCAGCAAAGTTTCACAACCACCCTTTTACCTGTAACGCTATTCCGAATTCCTTCGACATAATTAGTACGTTGACTCCCGTCAAAATCGGATTCGTTTTCGTGCGCTCCGTAATAGCCGTAATTTGAGGCGACACTAAATAGACGGATAGAATTCATTTTATTTGTCACACAAGTAAACATAAATATAAGTTGACTATGCTACAAAAAAGGCACGGTATGAATTGTACATGGAACTGTATAGCGCGAAACGAGACAGGCTTGTTATATAGAATTTGCCTTTCTCGAACTTATGACAATGAACTGTGATTTGATATGAACCGAGCTTGATTGAATTGACAAGGTTTCGAGATCGACATTTCAACAATTCCAATTCTAATTCCTCAAACCCAATTTCGAAAAATCCGTGTGGCTAAAATTATTATTATAATCAAATTTGGAAAAACGTGTGCAGCTATAATTCCGATTCCAGTCCAATTTTAAAAAAACTGAGTAGGCACAGCTCTAATTCTAGTATAGTTAAAAAAAAACGAGTAAGTGTAGCTATAATTGTGCTATAATTTGGAAAAACATTGGTGACTATAATTTTAATTCTAGTATAGTTGAAAAAACAGACTGAATTCTAATCTAATTTGGAAAAACTTGTGTATGGTTGCTACGATTTTCAATCGAGTCTAAATAATAAAAACATGAGCAGGTATAGTTCTAATCCTAATCTTATTTGGAGACAATTGTGTAGCTATAATTTTAATTTTAGTATAGTTAAAAAAAAAACTGAGTAAGTATAGTTCTAATTCTAATCTAATTTGGAAAAACATCTGTATATATAGTTTCAATTCTAGTATAGTTGAAAAAAGTGAACAAATATAGTTCTACTTCCAATCTAATTTGGAAAAACTTGTGTAGCTATAATTTTAATTAGAGTCTGAATGAAAAAACTGAGCAGGTATAGTTCTAATTCCAATCTAATTTGGAAAAACTTGTCTAGCTATAATTTTAATTCGAGTCTAATTAAAAGATATCGCGTAAGGCGCTACATTAGCAATAGAATATAAAACAATTTCGTTATGATCATTTCAATGCTAATAGTATTATTGGATATGGATCGCATTACAGTAGTACAATAGTACATAATATAAGCCTATCACTGAACAACATGTATGACAAGTGTACAATACAATACAATACACATACTTTCTGGCGTATTCGGCCGCGATTGCGTCGTTACGAATTCGTGAAGTGCTTTGAGGTGCGTATGAATAATGGGGTAGGCGCGTTCGCAAGGGCAGGCTGGACGGATGGTGCGCGCTTCTGGGATCTCCCGGTCTGCTGGAGCAAATTGAAATAGTCAATATTCAACCAAAGAGATACACCATGCAGCTTTAACACAGTGTCCTACGAGGCAGATAACACAAATGAGACCCAAATAACGACGCAATATCCCAAGGGCATAGTGAAGTTAACGGTTATCAAGTTTATTCAGCATCAAATGAAAAAGGTTAAAAAACGCAAAAATGATATTAAAAATTGAACAAGCACGACGCATACGTAGAGTTGTGTGCGAAAACGATGCAAAATAAAATAGACGCAATTCCAACCCCGTAGAAGCCAAGTTATTTGAGATTTACATTCATAATTCCGAGATTACCCATCGGTGATGCTATTTTTGTTAATTAAAAACTTTGAACTGCAATCATTACGCTTCTAGCGGTCGGAAGCGAGCAAAAATTGCTGACAATAAAATTTAATATATATTTTTAAAATGCAATAATAAATATAAATATTTTAATCGACTCTGCGTCGGCCTGTGCCGGTTGGTATTGAGCCAAATTTGTTGTGCAGCTGAAAACCAGGAATCCGGGGAAAAAGCATAAATTCGCGGTACAGATTCCGGGCCTAGTTTGTAGTAGAGATTTTAAAGACTCTATTTAAATTCGTATTGTCATCACGGATTACAAGGACTATAAAAGACTAACATTAATCATAGCGAATATCCACACAGTAACCAATGATGGTTTTGCCTACCTCGGAGGAGATGGTGTTTGTTGGGGGCTGTCTATCCCCGTGTCCGTGTCAGTCGGGGCGTGTTCTACGGGGTGAAAAGTGCGATTTCTCTCGCGCGACCTTCGACCTTTACCCGAATGACTCGAACCATGGTCGGCGCTGGCCCGGCTGCTGCCGTGACTGCGACTCGTCCTGAAATTTCAAAGTCTCATTTCCCAATGAAGATACAGAGCTAAAGCTCTAACATACATTTGAATGTGTTTATCATCTCAAATAGTACACTGAGCTCAGGAATTCTGCTCCATTGATGACATTTATAATTTCTTTTTAATTCTCTACTAGTTGATCACGGTTGTCGGCCGAAAATACTCGGGTTTATTTCAATGTTAATATTAGGGCTCTTCAAAAATGATTTTTTTTCTCAAATCGCGCCGGCTACTTGATAAAATTGTTAGGTTACCTAATTTAGGCCTACACACCAAATTTGGTTCAATTCCAACCAGTAGCCGCATTGCTACTGGAGAAGAAAGTTTCTATTTATTATATAAAAATAAATAACAAAAAATTTGAAAATTTTCTGTTCACCCCATGAAAGTGTTAGGTTGTCTATAGAAACGATGTTCACCAAATTTGGTTCAATTCCAACCAGTGGAAGCGGAGTTATTGCCGTCGAAAAATTTGGATTTGGATAAAATAGTATTTACGATAATTAAAGAATTGGTCACCGTAAATACTATTTTATTCATAATCTAAATTTTTCGACGGCAATAACACTTCAGGGGGTGAACAGAAAATTTTCAAATTTTTTGTTATTTATTTTTATATAATAAATAGAAACTTTCTTCTCCAGTAGCAATGCGGCCACTGGTTGGAATTGAACCAAATTTGGTGTGTAGGCTTAAATTAGGTGACCTAACAATTTCATCAAGTAGCCAGTGCGATTTGAGAAAAAAATTCATTTTTGAAGAGCCCTGATGAATATACTATTCGATTTTATATTGAACAATACACATTTCAAAGTTTCATTCCACACCCTGCACCATCTACATCTCGAAGACTTATTTCACGGCCTGTTCTGCAAACGAAAATCGTGTATTTCAGATATTTCCATCATTGTACAGGATGCCGAGCACATATATGCAGCAATTTCCGGTATAAAACGTGATTTCACACCCATTCCGATGGGTGTAAACGGGCGAATACATAGATTCTTATGGACGTATATCCCAGGAATACCTGGATGATTACAGCAAAATACATAATCTAATTTGTGAAATGTTTCTACATTTGAATTATATCCTAACTTTGGTTTTTCTAAAAATGCTACAGGAGCTTGTTGTACAGACATTTTCCATACTCGTGTTTATGAATTTATGAATCAGAAATTTTATGAAGTGATTTCAGTAATTCTTGTTCTAATTCTAAAAAGCTGAAAATATTATAATTGTCAAACACCCCGGGGTTTAAGCAGTCATCACACTTACCGGTCGCTGAAAGAAGTTTTATGGGACATAGGCGGGCTTGGGGGCGGCGGGGGCAAGTCCCTGTCTCTGTCCATGTATCTTTCATCGCGCGTGGGTGTGGTCATATCGATCAGGTCGCTATGAGGCGCGTATTCGTCCGCTGGGATCGTGGCAGCTTCCGAAATACCGCGGTGGTAATGGTACTGGTCGTGCATGCCAGCTTGCGTTTGAGCTCTGAAAATCGATTAACAATCTTAGGAAATAGGGCACTTTATGGAATTAGCACTCTTGTCTGCGTTACCTCTCGACATTGGGCGAGGAAAATTGCGGCTGCATGCTCGACATGTTCGTAAGTTGGTCTGTGACGTAAGAAAAAGACCCGTGCTGTCTCTGAGCCGATCGCATGTCGCCTACTTTCGGAGAAATGGTCGCTCAAACGTTACCATTGCTGGAATAGATACAGAACATGCTATAAGATATCGAATTTTCTGATACAAAATTAGTAGTTGTTATTTCACATAAAAGTTCGAGTTTTCTACACCTGATCATTGACCTTATTTCCTTGTCCTGTAGAACCGGTGGTGGTATATCGATTCCTCCATGTAAATCCCTCCATATATCGTGGAAATTTGATTATTTGTATATTAAAGGTGGAATGTCGATCCCTCCCTGTTTTCACCCTCTTCATTCCTCCAAATAGGATCAAATTTCGACTCCCACCCTATAAATCCCTACATATATGACATAATGCGGGTTCGCACCTCTTTTCCCCTCCAAATTCCTTCATAAATGGGGGAATTTCGATTACCCCAACCTTTCCTTAGATAGACTCCCCCTCTAGAACACAAAAAATTCTAGTGAGACTAATTGTAGCGAATTTGCGGGTATATAATTCGAATCTAACTTGTCAAATGTTTCTATGCTTAATATTAATTCTGATCCAATTTGTGGATTTCCTGAAAATGCTACAGGCGAACTGTATAGTACGAAACGAGACAAGCTTGCTGTATAGACATTTGCCATTCTCGCGGTAATGATATTGAACTACGATTTGCTATGAACCGAGCTACATTTCTGCTGTATTTTTTCAGATTACTATTTTAATTCACTTTCATAGTTTCTCCGACTCGGTGATTCTAATTCTAATCGAATTTGGAAAAAAACTGTGAAACTATCATTTTAATTTTGATCTAATTCTGAATGAAACACTGAAATTTTTATTTCTCCGACTCTTTGCAATAATAGAGCGCAGAACACTGTCGAAAATCAAACACGCACCTGTTATTCATAGAAACTGTCGTGTTTCTGGTCGCCGCAGAAGTATTCGCCAATCCTGGCGTGTAAACTTTACCCCCGTTCGAGCGCCCGGCGCTGCTACCCGTCCCGTCGCTGTAGTTATTATTACCCCCGCTGCCTGCGAAGTTCATGGTGAACCCTTTCGCGTATTGGGTACCCACGAATTGGTCGATTTGGATGCTGCGGGCTGAAATAAAAGCAGGGCGTTCAGAGGACGCCTAGTGCGTAAACATCAGAGTGTGTGTCGGTCTGGATATTAGACTTGAAATAGAAAGGTTCCATGTGAAAGCTGGGGCCGAATAGAAACCACAAGGTTCAGTTTTGATGTCGGAATAATTAACAGATTACAAGATAAGCGGAGAAGGTTGGAATGGTATCAAATGTAGCACAAAAAACAAGCAGTTATATGATCATGCCGTGAGTATTCAAATAAAGCAGGAGCGCGTTAGCAGGCTTGTACGACCTACTGGAATTTCAGATTGCGTATCTAGAACTAGAACTAACCTCTCCCCAAAATTAGCGACTAGAACCTAGAACTATAGTAGTGACCTTCAAAAACCCTCAACTAGAACTAGAACTAAAGACCGTCAAGAAACCTCGACTAGAACAAAAACTATACCTAGCGACCTTTATAAACCCTCGACTAGAACTAGAACTAGAAAAAACGACATTCAAATCCTTCAACTAGAATAACAACAAGACCTAACGACCCTCAAATAGAACTGCCGACCTTCAAAAACCCTCAAATAGAACTAGAACTACAGACCGCCAATAATCCTCAACTAGAACAAAAACCAGAACTAACGACCTTCGACTAGAACTGCCGACCTTCAAAAACCATTAAATAGAACTAGAACCAACCACCTTAAAAAATCCAAACTAGAACTACAACTACTCACTTTCCAAAACTCGAAACTAGAAATAGAACTAGAACGAGTCAATTTTCGCAACTGGAACTACAACTATTCACTTTTTGAAATCCGTAACTAGAAGTAGAGCTAGTAACTTTTCGTATTTCACTAGAAGTAGAACTTTTCAAAATCCGCAACTAGAAATAGAACTAGAACGAGTCAATATTCGCAACTAGAACTACAACTATTCACTTTTTGAAATCCGTAACTACAACTGGAACCGCTAAAAACAGGAGTTAGTAACTAACGATGGTTGTTAGTACAAGTCATGAGCGATCAATCACACCTCAGTAACGCAGAAGTAAAAGAATCGAGTTAGTCAGTACAGAGAAAGTCAAGCGTAGTGGCAGAGCGCATGCAGAGCGAGCAAATCAATCTACAAATTGCGTGTACCTGATTGCTTTGTAAAGCTGAGCGATCGAACTGTAGCGCGAGCCAATCGAAAACAAGAACAAAAGAAGAATTACCGAGAAGGCATGGTATGGAATGATAATGATGCATAGTTGCATACCAATGGATGATTGTCGTATGAAGTATGCGCGCGAAACTAGTACCGCTATGGCAAACTTTGAGCATGCGACATAATGAAAAACGACAGCAGGACATGCGACACTATAGCATATGACATTATAGCCCCAAACATAACCCGACCCCAGATAAATTGTCAAGAGCGATGCTTACCAGTTTTCGCTCACTTCCAACCAGTAGAAGCGAAGTGATTGCAGTTGAAAAATTCGAAAAATATAGACAGGACGTTGGTATATCCCAGAATTATGAATGAAAAACTCACATCACTTCGCTTCTACAGATTGTAATTGCGTCAAATTTGTTAAGCATCGTTTTTGTAGACGACTCAACCACTCAACCATTTCAAGGGGTTGACAGTAAAATTTCAAATTATTTCCATTTTTCTATAATAATAAATTCAAAATTTATTCAGTCAAAACTCCTGCGCGTTCACATCTACTAGTTGGAATTGAGCCAAATTTGTTAAGCATCGTTTTTGTAGACAAATCAACCATTTCATGGGGTTGCCATCGACAGTAAATAAATTCACAATTTTCATTCAGTTGGAATCGGGCCGAATTAACGTTATATTAGGCAACCTAACATACTAATCAGTGCATCTCAGGAATCCGGTAAAAACGTTAATTGTGAACAACCCCGATCATATATATCCACCGACCATCCCGCTACTAAACAACTTACCATGTAAACCGCGACCTTTTTTATTCTTCTTATACCTCCTATACACAAGCACGCCCACTATAATTCCAATAATCAGCAGCACGCAGGCCGCAATCCCCGCCAAAATCGCCGGATTCTTGAAGATATCGTTCATACCGCCTGCGTTAGAGGCGGCAGACGTCGAAAAATCGACAACATCGCTTTGTATTCCTTCTCCAAGAGTAGTCGAAAAGGTAATATACGCAGAATAACTCCTATCTCCCGGTAACTCCTTTAGTATTAACGCTGTATTGGAGCTGTTAAGTCTTTTGGTAATGTCATAAGCGTCCTTGGAGTCGCTGACGTCGTAACAGCGTATCGTGTAGTGCGAGATATATTCCGGTAGGATGTTAGGGGGCGGGTTCCACGAAAAAGTGACGGTGTACTTCGAAGAGTCTGCAGACGGCTTTACGTCAGCGTTGAGAGCGAGGCGTTCCAGGTCCACGTCTGAATATTAGACAAAAGTGGTCAAAAAGTAGCCGGGTTTCTACTAAAAGTAGAAGTATTGCCACAAATTTGGATTGAATAGTATATTAACGATCGTATCGACAGATATGACAAAATAGAGCCCTACTGATCACCTCTATATAGTTAGATTACGGCATGATACATATAATAAATGATTGGCATGAATCTCTTGGAATCGTGAATTTACCTCCAGACGGCGGGTAAGCGAGGACGATCGGGCTGAATCTGCCCTCTACGTTTGCTTTGTAAGGACGAACGCGGATTTCGTAGTAGACTCTAGACTTCAGTTCCAATTCTTTGCTACTGAAATACGGAATGAAACCGCGTAAGAGGTCTGGTGAAGATGCTTATACATCGAACAAAGCAATGTCCATTGTGTCGCGGCAGTGTCTATATAGTTCATGCAGCCCCGTATTTTCGTATCTGTTTTCGTATCGTCGTATGGCTGGGCAAAAGCAAGCGCCTGAGTGTTATGATTATGAATTGATTATTAGATTATCTAGGGCAAGTTTTTGCTGGAATAAAATATTTTCAGTAAAATGTTAGTTGCATGAAAAATCGAAAAAAGTTGCAAAAGATTGCGTGACAAATCGAAAACAGTTAAAAAGATGCATGGAAAAAATGGAGAAAAGTTGCAAAAAGTCGCAATATAAGATTTCTCCAAACAGCTTAAAACACCATACCGCATAACTTCTGAGTATTTAGGAAGTTGCCAGAGCTGTAAATAAAGTTGCAAAAGTTGCAAAAACTTGCCCTAATATAACTCATTACGAACAGAATGACGTGGAAAGTTGAAATATGTGCCTTTTATGCGACCACAATGTATATAATGCAACTTGTGTAGCAGATGAGGGATAATCGGGGTTCTTTTCGACCACTGTTCCATTACACTTCGTGACAATGCCTTGGATTGATACGACCAATTGAGGTTTATAGTCTTCCACAGTGGAATATAGTATCGAAACTATAATTCTCATTGAGAAATCAACTCTTATTGGGAGAGAGCGTACCATCTCAACACTCGACAAACTCATGCCGCATGCACGACCAAACCTAGAATTCGACTCATTATGTCAAAACGTAGATGGCAATTTTAAACTCACTTCCCAAAACAATCCGCCGTGTCCACGATCGGGTTTTGACCGGAAATAGACACGGCCTGCGCGTAGATTCTATATCCGTCTATAACGCTGCAGTCTATGGGCGGCTCCCAATGGATGACTGTGGATTTCCCGGAGCTGGACGCCTGCACTTTTGTCACTTGGATGGAAATCTGAGATAACTTTTCCTCCAGTTCGACATCCGATGACGTGGCTGCAAAGGTGTTTAAAGTTTCGTATAAAGCTTTGTCTCTCAGGTAGGACTGTATAGAAGTATAGAAGTGTAGAAGACTGTATACAAATTTCAACTGCAATCACTTCGCTTCTACTAGTTGGAATCGCGCAAAAATATAGGTGAGCATCGTGCTTTAGGGAAACCTAACAATTTTATGACGTTGACAGTAAAATTTGAAAAATATTTATTTTTTATATTAAATTCAAAAATTTCAATTAGCTCTGCGTCGGCTTTTGCTGGTTGAAATCGCGCGAAACTTAGTGTGCCGAGTTTTTTTCAGGCCACCTAGCAATTGAATGAGTGAACACCCAGAATCCAAGGAAAAAAGTTATTCTAACAACCCTAATATACTAATCAATTGTATATTGAAGTTCAAATAAAGGTAGAAATTAGGTCGTAAATTTCCACTCAATTACAAGTAGAAGTAGTAATTTCAGAGACATGTTAAAACTAATTAAATTAACAATTACCTTTGGTAGAATAAGGATCGGACACTTTACTGGGTAGGCTGGAACCCCGTTCGTTTTGTGACCTCACTATGAAAACGCAGTTCGTGGACTCCCCCAAATTCGTAACGGTATAAACGGTTTGCCGAATCAGCTCTGCCAGGACTCTGGTCCACGTGGATATTTTGTCTTCCAGGCTGCAAAAAAATAAACTGAGAATACACACGCGGAAAACCTCGTATTTACCAGATCGACACCACACTGCAGATATATGGGTATAGAATGGGTGTTTTCAACAGATTTCCACCATAGCGTCGGGTGAAAATGATTTTATTAGACTTATGGAGATATATCACGGTGTATAGTGGGTTAAATATAGTGGACCACCATTTAGAGAGTTTTTAGAAAAACTGGACCCACAACACCCACCCTTGGATATACCTCCATGAGAATTGGTGTAATCGACTGATTATCACCCATTGGAAGGGTGTGAAATACCAATTTGTTATACCACCTGGAAGCAGAGTTGGACTAGATAATTTTCAGCTTCATATAATTGAATTAGAATTAGAGTTATTTGAAATATGGAGATATATCGCGGCGGTGTATAGTGTCTTGAGTATAGCGTACCACCGTAGGCCCCGGTGCCGCCTTTTTTGGATTTTTGGGGGTGTTGCACGAAAACTGAACCCACAACACCCCAACCCTGGAATATATATCCATAAGAATTTGTGTATTTGTCTCATTTTCACGCATTGTAAGAGAGTAAAAGCAAAATTCGGAACCTAGAAGCAGAGTTGGACGATTAGATAATTTTCAGTTTTAATAAATATAATTATAAATAAAATTATAGTTACAGTTTTTTTTTCAAAGTAGATACAATCAGCATTATAGGTAGGCCCTACACATTTTTAGCAAACTAGACTAAAATTAGAAATATAGTCACACAGTTCTTTCCTAATTACCCATAAAACCTGAACATCTCTATATGATGTCACTAGCACTTATCAGAGACAATCTTTACGACATTTAGGAACACTATCTTGTCTACTATACTGAATGACAACTGTGGATTTGTAGGGATTAAAATTCGCCGGTTTCCAATTGCTCAGATAGTAGTCACGATTATCTACGCCCTTTACGTCATTCGGGCTGCTTCCGATTGCGATAAGGGTATTATCGCATAGGTAGATGACATTCTAGCGACACATATTTCATTGTGAATTATATACCGCTCGGATTACTCATTTTAACATAAAATATGTATTTTTTAAGGGGCTAGGAGACCCCTCGAATCGGGAAACCGGTCTTACACCCACAATATTGAAACTAACGAAGCAATGTTATCGGAATTTGGAGTCGATGTGCTTTTGTGAACACCGGACATTCTAACTTTGGTAAAAATTCGGTGAAAAAAGGTAGAATTTTTTTGACTTTCATTGGATTTTATGATTTTTCAAACAAATTTTTTGCGAAGCATTTTCTCGAAAAATTTCTCAGTCAAATTTTTTCCGGGTGCTCTTTGTAGACTCTCATTACCAAAAATTTCAGGATAAAAGGCTTTTTTTTACCTCGACATTCTTTGGAAAAAAATCTTTTTTACAAAAAAATTCCAAAATTCGCAAAGCGACCGCGAAGAATGTAACGCCAGTTCTACATGACATTAAAGATTATTTAGTATATTTTCGACCAAACCTTTCCACGGTGGAAAATAGTATCGGAACTACAATTCTCGTTGATAAATTCGCTGTTAGTGACAAGAAGTTAGCCCTAATTACGACCAAAAATCGCGTATATCACCGCTCCGTGAACCTTTAGCCTTCTCAACATCGTAAACATTGAAATATATTCCAATCAAGCAACGTAACTTTGATTAAATCCGAATTTTTCGGTAGCTAGGTAATACTTCTGTCGACCGACAAGCGTCGCCGGCCTCTTGGAACATCGCAGGGTTCGTGATTAATGACTCGAACATCGTGATTTATTAACGACTAGCCCCGCATCGCAAATTAATCCGACAAACATGAAATCTTGGAATATAATATCGCTGATAAAGCCGGGTATTTTAGACACGACAGCTTGGCAAATAGTAAGGTTATTTCATCTCCCGAAACGAATTTCGGTTACGAATTACGCGTGGGATTCGAACTGGATAATTCTAGCAGACTAATTAGAACGAAATCACGGTAATTTAATTTTAATCTGATTAGTGACACTTGTGACAAATTTTACAGGTTTTTCGATAAAATTGCGAGGCTGGATAAAAAAAGCTTCACGCCAAATTTGGCCCAAAACAAACATGCAGAGGCAAGACTATATGAGTTAGAAAAATTTATATTTATTGAAATAATCAAATTTTTCTGTCAACCCCATGAAATTGTTAATTTGTCTAAACAACAATGCACAAAAAATTTGACCCAATTCTAGTCAGTAAAAGCGAAGTTGATGGAATTCACAATTTTAGATTTCGGGAACTTCCCTAATCATATCAATGGTAGAACTACCCACCGTAATACTATTATTTCAAATCCAAAATTTTGAATTCGGTAATTCTACAATTCTAATTTACCATAATTCTAATGTAATTTGGAAAAGCTGTAATTCTACAGCCCTCCAGCAGCTCTGGTAACAAGCAAACGTTGACCTCCTGGAATGCGACGCAAGCCATTGAACTGCTTCTTAAACTCCATTAAGCGACATAAAGTCGCATTCTTCAGCAATTTGTTCCCGGCAGCGGCAATACTTCAACAGAATTATCATCACCTCGAGTACGTGAGCAAATATGCATTGCAGGACGCTATCGGCAGGCGTTGGTATGATTTCTTAAACAGTACATGGATATTCAAGTGTCTGCGCCAACGCGTAGCGACGCCCCTCAACGCGTAAACAACGTAACGGTTTTACGTCTTACGGCAGATCTAAGCAACCAAACACTGTAGATACATAGCTGCAAAATAGGCATACTGCATTTACCAGATATTCACCATAGCGTAATGGGTTGTTAATAAGAATTGGAAGAGTTTCTGGATATCCTGAACATCAATTTGATGATGCGATTGTTGATACACAACGTTCTTCCCAATTTTCTGCAAATTGCTGACGATTACCCTTGACGAGTGTCAGCCAATAACAGTCGGGTTCATTTCAGTTTGAATATACCATTCAACTGTATAAGAATCAGTGTGTCTAAATTTGTTTCTGCGAAAATGCCGATTGGGTTGAATCCAAGCCGAACGAGAAAACGTGAAGCTTTTCCGGACGAGATTAGCGCTCGAGTTATAGCTACAACGTTTGCCCGAATTGGATTAGAATTATAGCTACACTGCATTTCGATATTAGATCATAATTTTATAGCAGCAGTCGTTTTTCTAAATACTACTGCAATTCGAATTATGGCTACACATTGTTCCAAATTAGATTAGAATTAGAGGCTACACATTTTTTCAAAATTAGATTACAATTAGAATTATAGCTACACACCTACACTATTTTTCTATATTGAAATTAGAATTAGAGCTAAATTTGTTCATGCGAAAATGCAGACTGGTTTGAATCCGAGTCGAAAAAGAAAATGTTAAGCTTTTCCAAACTAGATTAGAATTAGTTAGAGTTATTGCTACACCGTTTTACCCAAATTAGATTAGAATTATAGCTACACTGTATTTCGAAATTAGAATTATTGCTATACACAGTTGTGTTTTTCTAAATTCTACTACAATTCGAATTATAGCTGCACATTTTTTCCAAATTAGATTAGAATTAGAATTACAGCTACACAGGTTAGACTTGAATTAGAATTAAGGAATGCGCAAAAAAACTTTGGAACTGAATAAAATCCCGAATTCAGAAAGGAATGCAACAAAAATAAAATTCATTGATTTTCATAAGCACGAGAATGACAAATGCAGAAGTAGATTACAATTACTGGCATATCTCTCTAATTAATCCAATTATACAACTAGAATTATCTAGTTGTACAAATCTGGACATAAAGAACTTTTGAGCCGGACATGAATCTATCTAACGTCAACACTTTTCTCCCAACCAGTAATACTTTCCCGGAATACATTTCAGCGCGCCCTATCTGCGGTATTCAGCGGGAGGTAACACGCTACCCACGAGATAACAACATGTAACCGGTTGCGAATATTCCTTGTCATATACACACAGTATGTCCGCTATAGCTGAGATACTCTTATCGTGTCTATCAATGTCTTATACCACAGATTATAGTTACAACTAATTCATACCAGTAATATTCCAGGATGTATCCCATAACGGGCGAAGTCCCGGCCTTGGGCCCTGGCTTCCAACTCAGCGTGATTGTGGACGATGTCGAATTTACAAACGTAGGCACGGACGGTGTAGGGGGCAGATCGCGGGAGTTCACTTTTTCGGTTAACGAAGGCGACCCTTGAGCTGACAATAAGAAATATTCGCTATAATTACCAAATATTGATACATGATCGATTGCATTTCTTATTCCAGATGTCAGCGGAAGCGATTGAATATGATTTCGGTTCAGCCCGTATCTTCAGGGAAATATGACATCGATTTCGATAGATATTGTGAATAATAAGGCGTCCGTAAATCCCTTATGCACAACGGCGATACGAGCTAATTATTAGTATCATTATTGCAGTATGTCATTGTTCAGAAATGACAAAATCTCCGTGATACTTACGGGAAACTTTAATCCAAAACTGCCAATTGCTCCAGCCGTAATCCGTGGTAGCAATGCATGTGTACTTCCCGGCGTCTCCATTCTGAACAGTGGGTGTCATTCATAAATCATCACTGAACAATTCCAGTTGTGTAATTTGATTAATTAGAGCGCAATGTCGATAATGTGATTCTAATCAAGTTGTGAAAGATTTCTATGCTATAATTATAATTTTAGTCCAATATCACGATTTCCTGAAAATGCTACAGTAGGACGGTATAGTGCAAAAGAGACGATGTATGTGTGCAGACATATTCCATTCTCGTAATTATGAAAATAAAGCTGATCTTATATAAACTTAACTGAGAATTATCAACAAAAAACTCAAATAACTCCGCATCTACTCGTTGGAATTGAGTCAAATTTGTTTTGCATCGTCTTTGGAGACAACTCGACAATTTCACGGGGTTGGCAGATATATTTGAATATTTTTACTTTCCTTGACAAATTAAAACTTTTAATTGGATCTGCAGCGTCTTACACTTGTTGGAATTGAACCAAATTTAGTGTGCAGCGTTTTTTTTAGGGCAACCTGACAATTTATTCAGTGAATTGCTGGAATGCGGAATAAAAGTTATTTTTGAACAGCCATTCTCAAGCTTATGAGCATATTTCTGATTTGATACGAGCTGAATTTTTGTTGTATTTTTCCCCAATTAGGAATTTTGATTTGATTTAAAAGTTTTTGCGAGTTGTCATTCCAATTTGAACGTTATCTGGAAACAATTGTGTGGTTACAATCCTACTTCTAATCTGATACGGAAGTTCTGAAAATGTTCTAGGGATCCAATCTATCTCTAACTGTCGCTAGAGAGCAGCTCACCTGGACATTCGAAATCGTCACGGTCCCGGAGCTGGCGATCGAAATGCGGTTGCCAGGCTCGATATCGTTATCGTCTTTAGTCCACGTGAATTCGGGCACAGGTACGGCCGCAGAGGCGCATTTCAATTCAAGGCTGCTTCCGATGGCCACAGTTTGATTCCAGGGGCCTTGCGTAATCACGGGAGGGTTGATAGTGTTGTCCCGGGCTAGAAACAAGAAATGATAGACACCAAGTCCACGCCAAAGGCGGCAATATTCTTCCAAATATTTCTTATAGATTTACCCGCCATAAATAGTAAATGCTTTGATTTGAAATCATAAATATTAAAAATCAATAACTTCGCTTCTAACGGTCGCAATTGAGCCAAATTTGCTGTGCATCGGTTTTTCAGGCGACATATCGATTTCATGGGGTAAAATTTGAAAACAGAATGTTTTCAAATCCAAAACTTCTTCTGTAGGTTGGAAATGAGCCAAATTTGGTGTGCAGCGTTTTTTCAGACAACCCAACAATTTCATGGTGTAGCCAGTAAAATTTGAAAAACTTTTTTTCTTATATAGCAGTGCTTCTACAAGTTTGAATGTAGTCAAAATTGGCGTGCAGGTTTTTTTTAATAACCTAACAATTTAACAAGTAGCTATACTAAGATTTGAAAAATTTGTTATTTTTGACAGCCATACTGAATACTCGCACTTACAGAGCACCGTGACTTGAGCGTCGCCCTGCACAGACGGTCCGTTTGGCATGAATGCCTGGCACGTATATTTTCCCTGGTCGCCGAAACGCGCGTTGTATATGGTCAGTTCTCCGTCGGTTTTCACCGAGATATGTCCGTCCTTGTAACGTGTCCCGCTCAGCATGTTCGATTCTGAAACAGTAACGGTATTTAGGTTAGTTTACAATGTAATAGTGTATTCATATTGAGATCAACCCTGTACCTACAAGAATCTCTTCTATAATTTACTTCGTAAAACCTTTGGTATCGCCATTAAAGCATAAGCATATATCCAAAACGGGTGAAAGTGTTCAACATTGCATTTTGTAAAGTATGAAATTGAATTATGGAAAGTTACACAAGTAGTTTAAAAAGTAGATCAGGTCACGGGGTCTCGTATTTTTGCGAAATTGCATAACGTATACATTCGATACCCCGTAAACTGACTAATGTCACTAGAAATAGGCGCGATATTCGAAAAGATATTCAGTTGGGCTGTTCAAAAGTAACTTTTTTTCAAATTGTAATGGTTACTTGGGTTACTTGGGCAATTGTTGGGTTACCTAAAAGAAACGATTTCTCTCATAGTTCACTGGCTACCTCATGAAATTGTTATGAAGACTGAAAAAAACGATGCGCAACAAATATGACTCAATTCCAACCAGTAGCAGCGAAGTTATTGGACAACAAAATTTTAGATTTGAAAAATATAGTATTCACGGTGGCAAATTATTAATTATTATTTATTATAATAGAAATACTATGATTTCAAATCTCAAATTTTGAACATTAATAACTTCGCTTTTACAGGTCGAAATTGAGCATAATTTGTTGTGCAGCGTTTTTTCGCACATCGTAAGAATTTTAAAGGGTGGCCGGTGGAATTTATATATTTGTTTTATTAAATAAATCCAAAACTGATTTATTATGTACCAATGCGTCTACAGGTTGGAAGGGACCAAAAATTGGTGTCTAGCGTTTTTTAGGTAACCTAGGAATACTATATAGTACCCAGTAAAGTTTGAAATAAAAACTCATTGTTAAACAGCCTTAATGACCACATCTGCAGATACATACAGATACTCGTATTTTAGCAGTAAATTTAATAACGGTGCCAGCATACATCATTAAGGTTAGCGAGCTATACAAACCCAACCCGTATTCAGGACAGCGCTAAATAGCAGTCAAACGGGACCATTCCAACAAAATAAACACCCTTCCGCATACGCAGCCCGTAAATAGCCACTAAGGGGGCCATAAAACACCGCGCTATCGAAAATACCGGGTTCAAACCATAGTCCGTTTACCTACCAATCAACACTTGTAAAGAAACGGTAACAGGACACCGGGCATTAACAAAAATAGTGTGATTACGGTGGTCGTTTCACGCGAAAGTGCTACACATCACGTGGTGCGCTATACACTCCGTGAATTTGTGAGGGCCGGCGTACAATGGGCCGTTATCCTCAGCATAATTTGATACCACTACGAGTAATTATACACCGAAAACCGACGGGTATTATCCCACGAGTGCGTCCTGCAGCAACATAGAAAAAGTTGCTCGTGCTCGGCAATTGTATTGCGCGGGAAACCTTCTGTAGATTGCAGCGTTCTGCAACGACTGTATACATAACCGACATGGGGAATTCTAGTCATATAATGCATAAGAGTCGACGCCTATTAGTCTCGATTACGACTGATATGTCATCACTTTGTACTAAATGTTTCGTATGCTTCTATGCGACCAATCCAAGCTTACGGTCTTCCACACGTGGAAAATAGTATCTAAACTATAATTTTCGTAAATAAATCAACTCTCGCTACATGTAACTGAGATCATTCGAATTTAATACTCGGCTCATTGTGCGCAGCCCGTTAAACAGAACTAGTATACCTTGAGTTGATGGTCAACTAACTACCGGTTTTTTAGTAGTTCTAGTTCCAATTGCGGGCTTTGAAAAGTTATTATAGTTTTAGTTCTCGTTACGGATTTTGAAAATTGGGTAATTCTAGTTCTAGTTCTAGTTGCGGATTTTGAAAATTGGGTGGTTTTAGTTATAGTTGCGGACTTTGAAAATTAGGTAGTTCTACAGTTCCAGTTCTATTTCTAGTTGCGAATTTTCAAAAGTGGGTAGTTTAGGTTCTAGTTCTGGATTTTGAAAATTGGGTAGTTCTAGAACTAGTTGCGAATTTTGAAACTGGTTAGTTCTTGTTGTGCTTGAGGATTTTGAAAATTGGGTAGTTCTAGTTCTATTTCTAATAGCGGATTTTGAAAATTGGGCAGTTCTAGTTCTA
>ATSW01088100.1:0-12668 GCA_000444245.1 Botryllus schlosseri
ACAATATTTCCCACTCGGAAAATATCCGGAAGTTTTAGGTGATAACCATATTTTATTTTATTTTTAATTTTTTGTTTATTTTTATAAACTAAAATTTTTGAGTAAGGTACCAAATACATCGGAAAAGTCTCAGCTTTTTAAAAAACGTAGTACCCGATGTCTAGGGGCGTGTCAACATGGAGAAATCGGTGTCGGAGACATGCCATATCATATATGATACGCCCACCTCGTAAGGGTTGTGCGCGATGTTGCCACCAATTCTACTCTGGAAAATTCACCATGGGCCGAGTTCACTGGTAACTAATTAGTATATAATTAGAGAACTAAAATTATCTAGTTTTTCAGGACTGAATGGTAAATGCATGCTAAAAATGTATAGGTATAGCAATAGCGAGATGAAGCTGCAGTGAAGTGTTATGGTTTTCATTTGGTCTGCAGCTGCAGCTGTTGGACTCCGTTGCACTAGGCCAGGGGTGGGCAATTATTTTCCTCCGCGGGCCAAATGAGAAAAATATATACGTTGGCGGGCCGAGTGAAGAAAATTAGCTATATTCTCCAGCGTATTTTAATTTTATTTCTAAATTACATTGTTAACAAATGGAGCTCAGTGAATGTGTTGATTTTACGTGAAGAGAAAGTGACAGTTGATTAAAAAAATATATATTAGCTGCTGTCCATGATTCGAAACAATGTTAAAGATGATACATTTTATCTCTCTTTAAACCCCTATCCACGTTCTTCTATTAAGACTCTAAAACAGTTGTTATCAAACATTTTTAGGCACGCCAACCTTTATGATAGTGACCAATTTTGCTCTCACTTATCATGATATCACAAAATATTTAAAAGTGCAACTAGAATACTAGTAATCCCTACGGATAGTTTGATGGCATGGAAGATTACGGCTGTTGATGAAAAAACTGTGACATATCCAAGTCGGACCATACATAGAGCAACAATTATAAGCTGGGGGAATATTGCGCGGAGCGCGAAAAAAATTTTCAATAAACTTCGGCTTCGCGCCTCCATTCTGATGCTCTCACGTCTCCGAGGTCGAGAACCACTGCACTGAGATGTATGCCTATATGCAATAGTGCAAAACTTATTTTCTTGGTCGCTGCGTTCCGAGCAGTATGCAGGTTAAATAACCTTTATGTTAAGCGAAGCTTTCAGTTTTTCTGAACTTCGCCCTTTTGTCATGAGACCGACTTTAATTAAAATCCTTAATATCGGCGACGTGATCTGCAAAAACTGAAAGGATGGGTTTACCCCTGACTCCAATATGCGAATATTTAGTGCTCTAAATTCTAAACCGAAACCTTCGTTGAATTTCAGTTTTCGGTTTTCTTTTTTTGGCATGCCCGTTAATTATTTATGTGTGATAGATATGATGAGTCATATGGTAATCGCGATAATCGACTGATTGACTTGTTTTACGAATTAGATATTTGGAAACATCTAGTCACAAATTGAAACACATACTGTATAATGCGTAATGTGACAATATGAACAAGGAAGGTTTGAACTAAACTATATGGAAAGAGTGTTTTCTTGTGACTTCAACTGCTACTCATACTTTGCCACATTGCCTTTACTATGAATCTGGATTACGCATGCCGGGTACGTAGGCAGCATAATCGTGGCATATTAATAAACCGGCTTAGAAGTAAACGAATTTCCTGTTCATTTGACACAGTCTGTGATTTTAGTAATTCAAAAAGCAAGTTTTATGTTTTGAATTCCAGGGCACCTTTCGCGGGCCGCACAGAATAGCTTCGCGGGCCGCATTTGGCCCGCGGGCCGCACTTTGCCCAGGTCTGCACTAGGCGGTTGCAGTATGTCGATGTCCACTGTCCAGCAATATAATGTTTTATGCATATTGAGTTTGAGGCTATAATAGTGAATACCGTACGTCATGATGGTATGTGGAGGAAAGTGCACGATACGAGTTAAAGTATGTAAGGAAAATAATAAATATACCAGTAAATTAAATATGATGGCTAATGCACACATTGACACTCTAGTTCAGAGGTTCTCAATCCCGCGGCCCGCAGACGTTTATTTTGCGGCCCGCGACATCTTTCCTCATTAGCGCAATTACTATTGGCGCGATATTGTTACATGTTAATTTAGCTACTTAGCTCTCTTATCGCACCGTCTCTGTTTCGTTTAATTACTCATTCTTTGACATGGTAAGGTTTCTTGATATATGCTCGATTTTATGTTGTTCGGCTAGACCAGTGGTTCCAAACGTGGGCGATTTTGAGAAACAAGTGGTGAAAGGAGAGCGATAGGGGGCGAAAATCGTATAACGTCCAGTGAGAGATATTTCATTAAAACGGTCAAAAATACACATGAAGACGGCTTATTCCGCATATCACGCGAAAAAAGTCAACTCGACGGAAAGTAGACGCGGAAACAGGGTTTCCAAGCAACTATCACCTCGTAAAAATGGCCTTTTTAAAAAATTATTTCCCGATAATATGTCCTATTTCTCGGATCCATAAATATGTGGGGGGGGTGAAAATTTGTTTCGAGATTGATAAGGGGAGATGAGTCGAAAAAGGTTTGGAACCACTGGGCTAGACTCGGGTTAAAGAGATTCCCGTTGCGTGTTAGTCTTTAAAGACGAGTGTTTTAAACGTAAGTAACGCAAGTAATGGGAAATCAGACTGTGGAAACTGGGTTTATAATTGTAACTCTGCGTGGAACAATGAATTTGCTTTCTCGGATATAAATCGAAAACCGATGTGTCATATATGCGAAGAACAGTTGTCTCAACGAAGCGTAGTATCTTAAAATGATATCACGACAGTTACTTCTGGAGTTATACATATCAACCGATTTTAGAAAAAAACGTTGCTAGGGTAAGTCCATACCAGATCAACCAAAAAAATGAATTTGGTCACCACATAGTTTCAGATTTTGCTGAAATTTGGCTCAAAGCATCATAAAGTATATCTGACTAAATCACAATTTATTTGAAATGAATTACTTGTGTTGTTTTCAAGTTATGGCATTATGAAAAACAAGGTTTTCCTGCTCACTCAACCGTGAAATTGGAGAGATTTTTCCAGGCAGATTTGAAATGGTCTGTAAATGAGCTTTTTTGACCTTAGGAAGTTATTCCTCTTGATATGTGGTAGATATTGATCTATTCTATTATGCAAGTGACAATTAATGATTTCTTGTGTTTTGCCCTAGCAAATATCGCAAGTTAAAGGTCATGGCTCATGGTAATCACTCAAGCGTAACAATATTTCAGAAGTCTCCCTCTCATTTCTGTCTACTTCAAAAATTTTGTGAATGGTGTCATATGAAAGCTATTGTAACACAGATTTCAAAGAAAATGAGTTTTTAACTAATATTTACTTCCAAAGTTATGAAATCAATGTATATTACAGGTCATCGAAATTCACTGATTTTGTCAAAATTGATGTTTGAGATTTTTGTTGCTGAATACCGTAAGACATATTCCAAGCTAATTATACCTTTACATTGTTCTGCAGCGTCATTAGAATTGGTTTAGATAGATTGGTGAAGATGGTTGAGCTCCAGAATTGAATTATTGTCCGTTGGAGCTGAGTAATTTGAGTTTTTTATGGATAATTCTGGGATTATCCTTTATCGGTGGATAATCCCAGAATTATCATCAAAAAACTCAAATAACTCCGCTTCTACGGGTTGGAATTGAGTCAAATTTGTTTTGCATTGTTTTTGAAGACAGCATGGGGTTAAAAGAAGAATTTGAAAAAAAAAAATTTTTTTGAATTTTTGGATAAATTCTAAATTTTCAAACTGTACGAAATCCGCGGTTACCGGTTGGAATGAATTCAAATTTGGTGTGCGTCGTTTTGAGAGGCAACCTAACGATTTAATCACATAGCCAGCATGATTCAGGAAAAAAAGGTTTTTTTGAACAGCCCTACTGTGCAAACATGAAGACGATTTTGGTGTTGCGGCTGAATGGTCCTTTTCTGCCACGAGGAACGAGCCATGGCAAGTCAGCTTGTGATGGAATAGGAGGCACTGTTAAAAGATCTGCTGCCCATGAAAGCTTACGAAGATGACCTTCAGAACCTCAGATTTTGAATGTGGGGGAAATGTTGCAATATTGCAAGTCAGCAATCCCCAAGCATTCATTTTGAGGAAATTGAAGGTCACGTTCGTTTTTACAAACAAGATTTGCAAGCAGATCAACCATTAAAGAAGTTACCACAATTTCAAACCTTTGTAGCCCAGTAAAATTGAGATGAGACAAATCAACTTTGATGAAAGTGCAAGTTATAGAATAGACTTCGTTCACAACAATTTATTGGATATTCATCCTGTTGAGGTAAAGCTTGGTAGCTTTGTTGCTGTTGTGTATGATCAATGTTGGTACCTCGGTTGTATTTTGGAGACAGACGTTGAAATGAGGATACAAAAATAATATATTTGCATCCTAAGGTCCAAGTGTATCTTTCCGATTTCCATGAAGTGTGGACGAGTGCTGGGTCCCATATAAGCACATTCTGTGCGATATTGAAGCTCCGACACTATCATCATCATCAAGAGGCCAGTACCAATTGACTAAAGAGTAAGAAAATAAAATTTCATTATCCTGGGAGATATTCACTTCATCCCTTGTATGAGCTTTATTACCTAATTGAGTGGTTATGAGACTCCAGCAGATTAATGTTTTTTATCCTCTTTTGTGTGTTTCTTGTGTATCAGACTATATCTTCGTTATTCTTTACGTAAAAATCTTCGAAAGAAGCGATTGAGAAACTTACTAGTGTGTGTGATGAAAAATGCCTGACTTCTGAAAAGTTAATTTAGACGCACTAACAATCAAATATTAGTGAGTAAATCATGTCAGTTGAGTTGCTCTTGCAGCCAGCTTTCATATGATATATCACTTTCCAATTTTGGTGTAGACAGAATTGTGCTAGAAGAATTTCAAATTGACGTTACGCATGAGTGATTTTGAAAACTATCAGGGGTTAAGCCTGATTTTGACCCCTGACCCCAATTGATCGAGATAAGTTTTTCTACTAAACATCAAGAGTTTCTCCCATTCTATCAGTAGACACCATTATCTAGTCTTAATAACCTGGCAACGATGTTTTATCACCGCTACCATCCCAGGCAATGTAAAAGTAGCAGAACTTCACGGTTGGGTGACCACAAAATCTTCGTTTTTTAAAATGCGATAACTCTGCGAAAAGTAGACCGATTTTGATAAAATTAAGTTTGCTGCACTCAGGGCTAGACGCCCAATTTACTCCGCGATCTTCATTGCAATCTCAGACCTAGTGGTGACGCCTCTGGTTGATTTGACATGGACTTACCCGCTAGCTAGGTGTCAAGCCCAGCAATCCATATTCCGAAGCATTGGTAATTGCCGACGACGTTACAGAGGTATCGTTCAAAATTGCATGGAATATCGCTAAAACCAAGAAATCTTCTCATATCACTGAGAGCTCAAAGTTTGTTTGTTCGATATTCATGGTGTTTCGACTATGCATTTGTCATTTACACCAACCCGATATTCTTCATTTTGATTCCGTATTTACCGACTTGTATCTCGGCTCAAAGTGCTGAAAGTTTACCGTAATTTTATACTTGCTCGCTCACGCATCGAAGCGTAGACAGTTCGGTTCTCTGCATGGTGGAAGGGTTTGAAAGTCCATATACCGACTTGGCAACGAGTGCTGGAAGATACATACTCTCGCAAAAAACAGCAACTGCAAACTTACGAACGCTGTCCATTAATGATTTAGAATGCAAAAAAATTTGCTAAATGCCCGTATACGACTGATAAATAGGCTACAGTAGCCTAAATTTAATTGTAGGCCAAAAATCCACGGTAATAATGTTCTGCGGCCCGCGGCGTCTTTTGCTGTTAAAATGGGGCCCGTTATACAAGGGAAGTTGAGAACCCCTGCTCTAGTTCATAATAGGAATACTTGTTAGCCTTGGTAGTGAAAATTTTCCAAGTATAGGGATAGTGTCTGTGAAGATGTCGCACTTACCCGCATTATAGACGTGTAATTCGTCGACTATGCCCTCATTTCCTCCGCCGAAAACCACCATCAAATTTTTAATGGCGACCGCCCTATGTCCATGACGAGGCCTCGGAACAGGACCGGTAGAGTTGGTCACTTTTTTCCACTTTACAACTGAAGCATTCATGACTTCTCATAGAAATCGTATCGCAAAAGCGTTCAGATTACGATTTCTCGAACAGCTCGTGTAATGCTCGTGTAACAATATTCAGTTCCACCAATATTGTGAGAAAGTTGAACGCAATACGAGGCGACTTCGTTACCCTTTGCAACATGCGCAAATTTCATAACCGCCACTTTTTGCAAAATCGAAGGCACAAATACTGGGTGCTAGAAAAGATTCAAGCGTTCGTTGTAGCGGTTATAACATGATAATTACGATATAACATGTATTTATGAACATTATTATTGCCGAAAAATAACGATCATACTCGAAATCATGACAGAAATTCAAATTTTCCGCTCAATTTTTAGATGGCGGATATAGCTCTTTTTGGGTCCGTCATGGTTGATATATGTTGTCCAATTAGCAAAGGCGGACGCAAATGTCCCGGATGTGGTAAACATTGGTAAACCCCAGTATACATTTGAACAATAATATATTTATATAATCATAAATTGAAATGTTTCCGACTTACTGTCAGGGGTAGGCCAATCGTCAGCATCTAATAGACAAGTAGAGAATTACAAAGAACTTTGTATTGATGGACTCTTAAACGGTATTTTTAGAAGAAAAGAAATAAAGACAGGGATATCTAGATATCCCTGAATAAAGAGTGAAAAACTCATACCAATCGTATTTTGTATAGAGAGAGAGAGAGTCTTTATTTTTCATCAAACCAAAATACATAACACACGGAAGTGGTGGTGGTACAGAAAATATGCATGCACAGTATTCGGTATTAGATAGGAATGATCGATAAGACCGTGAGGGTCATCTAGTCTGATCACACCAGCATCAAACATGTACACTTGACTCTAAACAGTCTGGCTGTAAAAAAAGTTACAGTAGTTAAAAAAATAAAATAGAAGAAAAATTAAACGATGGTAGCAAATGTATAGCATAGGGGTACCATTCAGAGGTGGTCAACGCAGTCAAGACGGCTACTCAAGTAGAAGTAGGGGCGAAAAACATCTACTCAAGTACGAGTAGAAGTACATCTTTCATAGCAACCTAAAACTACTTGAAGTAGAAGTAGAATTGACTGACTTGAAATCTACTCAAGTAAGTAAGTAGTTGTGAAAACGATCGTAATTCGTTCGCATGGACTGTCAAAAGCTGAAAGTAGAGCTATGCAGAAGGTGTCGAGCTTGATTCATATTGATGCATCCCAGGAGGTGTCAATTTTTGACAAAATAAGCAGTCGTGCTCATCATGGGATTGATATGGAAATGCGATACTATCATCCTTTGCCAGGGATATCTAGAATCCCTATCCTTTGTTAACTCGAACACCCCGTTTTAGAGAATATCAGGGCATGGTGCCCTCCCCCATGTTATAAGGCCACTAGTTCAGATGAAAAGCTGCGGAGATGTCGGATACGGCTTTAACACTTTGCGCGATTAGTATACGTTATTTAAAAATATGGCAGATCGAATAAATGCCATATAGTACATAGCTTTATTTTCGTAGAATATAAGGCATTAGTACACTTGCTTTTATACTTCAACATATATGTTCTCCGGACAAAAGAACTGACACCACGAAAATTCTCGGTAACATGATATGAATATTAAATGTTGGTACTACGTGAAAACAGGCCCGAAATTCCTTAGGTTATCTTTCTTATTGGGGTATTAAACTACTTCTACTTGACAAACTGAAAATAGCGAAAAGTAAGTCAGTAGTTCACAAAATATTACGAAGTAGCAGTAGTGAAAAAAGATCTGCTTGAGTAAGTATCAGAAGTAGAGGAAAACTACTTGAGTACTTCAAAAAGTAGAAGTACTTCGTTACTGACCACCTCTGTCACACCATACGTAGGCCCTATACTCCTTGGGAGGATTTGTCCTCCTTTTTGAAGAAATGTCCTCCCTTCGCCCATATGCTCTTTTTTGACAATTTTTAGCCTAAAATGCCCAAAATGACCACAAATTCTGGCCTAGAAGATGGACGACGGGTTGCGCGGGAGTCAAATCTGAAAAATTACCTTTTCTTTCACCAGAGAAGTATCGTTAAAATGTGGGTACTTCGGAAGCCGAGTTGAAGAGATTTTTTTTTAGTGAACACATCAGGATTTCCAGTAAATATTTCAAAATCAGCTGTTTTCAATTTCGCCAAGCTATAACTGTTATGATTTGAAAACAGTGTCCGCCTTTCCCTATTTCAAAATATGTTAACGCCATCATATACAAACTTGTTGGATTTGGATAATCCAGAAGCACTTGATGCGGGTGTGATCATGCAAGACTATAGTTGGCCACCGAGTTTGTATCGAACATTCCTATCTGATACCGAAAATAGTCGGGTTTATTTCAATATCAATATATAATGCAATTAGTGACGTGCGGTCAGGGGAGGCAAGTGAGGCCGCTCAGAATTCGTAATAACTATGGTATCGATCAAAGGCTATTGTTGCACCGATTCCGAAAATCCGAATACTAACAAATCGACGGTAAATATCAATAACACATTGAAGCACTGGAATCGTCTCAAAATCGCCAAGGAATGTGAAAATCGGCTCTCGGACAATGCCAGCGCAGAGAAACAATGTAGCCAGGTGAGGCACAAACGAATCTGCCTCACTCATTATTCGCTAACAATCGGACAATCGCAGCACAGGGCAACTATAGGGTTACCACTTACCATACGTCCTATTTTAGGAGGAATTGTCCTCTTTTCTCAATAAATTGGAAGTGTCAATTGGAATTGTCCTCGGAGGACGCCTATTTTGGGGGAATATTGTCCTCTTATCTAGAAACAGTATTTAAATGCGATAAAAAACTCGTTTCGTAACAAGACGGTGTCGAGTCGAGTCAAAGTGATGACCATTTTTTTTAGTCAACACAGTACAATCGGTCGAAAAGTTTTCAAAATCACCAGTTTTCTTTTCCGGTACTGGAGCCTTCATAATATTTGAAAAGATGCGTCCTCTTTCCTCAAAATATGGTAACCCTAAGTGAAATGCGCCATCGATTTCGGAAACCGACACTGTTGTATGAATTGTTTAGTAGCGTTCGTGCGTTAAATCGACCAATAGTTATGCTGAGACAGCGGAATGATAATCTAATTGACATTATTGCATACTGGGGTGCTTTGGCTGAAATTTCACCTTGATTATACTATAGTGTGACCGATGTATATCAAGTGTGTGACATTGGGCGTAGTTGTCACGAAATTGATGATTTCTTTCTTTGACTTCAAAAGTGTAGGACTGTAGGTGTGTATTAGGGTTGTCCATAATTTGGACAATCTCATAAATGATGCGTAGGCCTATCCATCATTCTATAGATGAAAACGTCAATGAGCCTGCAAAAAGCTCGCAGGAAAGCCGCTAAGATTTGTCTAAATAAGTTTGAAAGGTGAATTTCAAATTTATATAACTAATTATTATCAGTGTTGACTAAAAATGGTAATTATTTTTGATCTGACTCCCGAAATACCCGTCATCAGTCTATTCGGCAAAAATTTCACGTCTTCCGTACGTGGTCTTTTGGCGCATTTTAGGCTAAAAAGGAGGACAAGTTGTCAAAGAGGAGCACATTTGGGCGAAGGGAGGACATTTTTTCAAAAAGGTGGACGTAATGAGTAATTAATGAGTTAGCTGAGATTCGGACTCCCTTCGCTTCCCAGACTCTGTGTAGGAAACAGGAACCAACAGCTTAAACAACGCTAACTTAATGTTTTTGTGCTATTCATTATGACGTGCAGTTTAACCCTAACCCCACCCCCTAATAACCATGGCCTGTACAGCGGGTTCATGATCGATGATGGCTATGTCTAATGATATATATTGAACGGTATTTTTATGAATCAGCGCTCAAAACTGAACTAAAAACAATGTGAATGAATAATGTGAAAATAATGTGAAGCCAAACAACAAGTTCATCAAATTTGCTTACGTGTGTATAATGCGTCTTCGAAATGTGCAAGCTATGGCTATCGGAGATAGCCTACTTCTATTTTCGAAAATCGAACTCATACCAAATAAGAAGTGTATTATACAGTTGGCTACAAAAAAACGTGATTATAATCACTATTTTGGCAATAGTGAGAAATATCAGATTGGACTGAGGAATAAGCTGACGTATTGAGAGCCAGAAAATATCAAGTTTCACGCTGTTGGATGTTTATTGGTATCATTTTTCCAGTGAGAAATACCCTTCCAATGCTGATGATATGATGCCTGTTGGAGCAAGTATTCAAAAACTGAGTTTCAGAAACGGTTGATCGGTGTAACGAGTAATAGCCTACCATATGTCGCCAAATTCATAATTTTTTCAAAAGAAACATTCTTTCCGATCTGATGACGCTTGATCGCGTAAGCTTCTTGTGAAACGCAGTTCAACGAGAGAGAGAGAGAGAGAGAGAGAGAGAGAGAGAGGGCAATGATGGTGGTACAGAAAATATGCAAGCACATTGCACATTAGCCTACACAGTATTCGGCATCAGATAGGAATGATCGATACAACCGTGAAGTTCAACTATAGTCTAATCATAAACGATATCAGGAAGCTGTCTTTCTCGAAATGGCAGTCAACGTAGCGAATTGCCATTATACAAACGTATTGCAATTGATGGGAGAATTGGTTGTGTAGAAAATATGCGTTATATAGTGGTTCGTAGGGCTCAGTCAAAGTAGGTCGCATTATCTTGCGTGCCTACAAATTAATCAGCCCGCCGCCATCTCACCTATCGCGTTCAATATAGGATACGCATCACAAGCCAGATTGTGCCGTATCTTTTTGTAACTTTTCGAACTTGAGAAGCGTGTTACAATCGCGTAATATATTAGGCGCGGCCAGACATCAATTTCGCTTTGATCTTGGCGCTAATCTTTTGAATCACAGATCAACGGGTTCATATCCCGGCCCCGGGAAGGTACAATTTTGAAATATGAAACAAAATTTTCCAGAAATTAACAGCCGATAGCATCCAGAGGCTGATATACAGAATATCAAGTTATATTTGAAAATGGCGCTCAAGATTTGGCCCCTTCTGATATTCGGATTCGTGAATGACACGCTTCGAATCAGAGCAGAAGATGAGAACAATACATGCGCTGCGCACGAAAAATGGCCTCTGAGTATAGTATTTGGAATCTTTCAGAGATGAAGCGTCACGAGAAAGAATGGTTGTTCATCAAAGTACAAAGAAAATTTTGCATCATAACTTCGTACGCGCATTCGGAGAACAAAATTTCTGCAACAACAACTAATTGTTTGCCAAATTCAATTCCTATTGTGTTGACAAAACAAAAAGGTCATTTTCTCGACTCGACTCCCGGATGACCCACTGTATATATGATACTGCTTTGGTGAAAAAAATCATTTTTCCATTCCTAGGCTACTCCCGAACTGGAACATTTACATTACAGATTTTGCGTCATTTATGGCATTTTTTAGTTGTGCCCCTCCATTAGCTTGACTGTCGAAACTATAAAAGAGGACGAATTCCAAAAAATGAGGAAATTTGGGCGTCATCGGAGGACATTTTCGATTTCCTGAAAAAGGAGCACAAATCCCTCTAAAGGAGGACATATGGTAACAAATGTGGATGCCAGACCGCAATTGGTCGTTCCGGCATCCTGCTATATCTGTTCATTACATCGCACACTGCGGATTGAATGGACATCTGCACAGAATAGGGGTGTCTTCGACACCTTTTTGTGCCCATTGCGGAGTCATCGAAGACGTGCGCCATCCGACACTAGAACAACGTAGACAGATACTAAGAAACAGTGCACATCGAAAGAGAATACCATTCGACTTTGAAAACTTATTGACAGACACCAATATATTACAACACGTAATCGACTTTGTGGCATCATCGGGACGCCGTATATAATTGTTGACATTTGACTTCCCACTGAGAGTATTATGTAGGCCTACTGAATTTGTAAGTTAGCTTGTGTTAGTGATGGAATTTGTTGTCAAATGGTGCAAAAGATCACGCTAATATCACCATAACATGCTTTTATTAATAAATAATAATAATAACATCGCATTGTATATTGTGTGTGTCTTGATGGGATGACTATATAATCAGACGATTAATAATATTGGTGATCTCTCTTGTATATTGATATGTTGGGGTAATGATATGGTCACCCTGCTGATTGTGATTTACTGCCTTGTGGCTCTAAAACTCACTCTAGTTGCGCGAAGTAAAATGTACAATACATACATGTTATGCAGGGTTGTAATGACTCGAGTCGCGAATTTTTGGTGACTTGACTTGAATTGAGTCAATTTCTGTGTCGACTTGTACTTGTGTCTTTGCACATGACCTGACCTTATCGTACGACTCGTAATTCGGACGGTCAGCACAGGCATTTCATTTAGGTTTTAGGGTTACCATACGTCCTATTTAAGAGGATTTGTCCTCTTTTTTTACTTTTTTGAAAGCGTCCTCGGAGGACGCCCTTTTGTCCTCTTTTTTGAGATTTTGTCCTCTTT
>ATSW01088104.1:0-11877 GCA_000444245.1 Botryllus schlosseri
GCCCAGTATGGACCAAACAAAGGGACCATGAGATATGACTTTTATATTCGTTAGGGCCACTGTTTTAGCAGTTCATTCATGCATTCAACCGCCAAGTCATCGTATTTATTGCCAATTCCATTGTTTGCGAATAACGGTGTAACCACTATGATCCGATATAATAATGTAATGTAGTATTGTGTAGGCTTGGTAATAAAGTATTCTAACGAAAATCAATGACTTGAGGTAATATTTTGTAATCACTTGCGGGTGTGGCCCGCAAGCGATCTGGAGGTTTGAATCCGGCCCGCGACGCAAGCTGAGTTTGACACCCCTGCCATAAATACTCGACAGTATTGAAAACGTCGTAAATTTAATCTCCTTTCGGATATATAGTTAACTTCAAATATTTAGAATAATGGGGTTGTGACGATACTCTGGTAGGGACATGAAGTTCTAATTTTTGGATCCGTAACACGCGTGCAAGGAGGTTGTGAAGGGACAGTTAACTTCAAATATTTATAAGAATGGCGTTGTGACGATACTCTGGTCGAGACATGAAATTCTAAATTGCAAAGTAATTTTCCCTTCATGTTTTACTTCATTGCGTTTGCGCGCATCCAATACATTTTAATAAGCGGCAATCATTACTTGACTACGCGAAACAACATGATGCTTAAACTATGAGCAAATATTATTATTGACGAAATTGAATGCTTGACTTGAAATTATTTGCGTGTTGCGCGACTATAAATCGCGCGTAAATATCCCCTTACTGACATTCTGTAACAGTAGTTGTTTACTAAGCTAACAAAAAAAAATAAGTTAGGCGTTGGCTATTTAGGCTCAGGAGTGATGGAATTACATGTAGCGGAAAGACGAGCGAGCCTGAAGGACTCACTCGCTACAAATAAGTTTGACCACCATGTCAGTTCCTTGATCCATTTCTACGGGAGTTGATAGTGAAATGGGATCAACGCATCAGAATAGTGGTGTCAAAAAATTTTGCCGTGCTGATCGCAAAATCATTACCTGTCACCCATCACATTGACAACATGAGTCGAATGTGTTTATCTGTGCTAATTTCATATGGCCGCTCCGTTGAAATGCATTAAACGTTTCAGGTCTATATCATCATCATCATCATCATCATCATCATCATCATTCGTTATAATTTTCATTGAAATTCATACCAAATCAAAACATCGCAGTATTGTAATATTATATAAACAAGAGAGTGTGTCGATACTACGTGCAGTACACACTTAATAGTCTAGCGGAGTGTTTCCCAAACTTTCTACGTTGCAGTGTGGTTTTACTGATATATTTTTGAAACTTTCCTTCATAACCACATATGACCAAATGGATAAAAGGAGCTCATGAGACAAGTAATAAAGAATAAGTTACGCATGCAATTTACGAAAAAATGAAGGCTAATATTTCAAACGCGGCTTCTCAGTTGGATCTGGACATTTACATATTTGAATACTGACTCTTTGTTGATAACGACACCATGATATAAAGACGCTCTGCTCTCGCTCCAACTGAAATAAAATTTATAATATGATATTGTTCAGAGATACTGCGCGTAGCTAGTTAACCATTTGTACACAAGTTTTAATCTAAATCAGTGGTTCTCAACCTTTTTGTCTTCGCGGACCCCTTTCCGACCGTCACGGACTCCGCGGCCCCCCACGAAATTACAGTTCCAATTTAGCTCAATTATCGTGCAATCGTCATCTGTCTTTTGCAAATAATAACTGTAGGCTTAGTGATAAACAGCAACAAAATGACTTTTCTTGAAAATAAGACCATACCATTCGTGTAGAAATTGAGTTGACTTCTATTATTTCAAAGCGAATTCTGCAACTGCATGTCTTGAAATACGTGGTCGTGTCTTCTAAATCCGCTTCTTCGATTTGATATGAACGAGTGCCGAACATCCATTTCCACAAATATAGGTGGTAGCGAATGTAATAATAACGCTTAACGCTTCCGACAACACATTTGGGTATGATCGCAACAAATATGCCACCAAAATTGACGAACAATTTTTTTAATGAACATATAACGTGAGGCCTGGTTATTTCTACCTAGCAGCTTATCTTGAAGTTATTATATGGCAAATGGTTATGCATATCACAGGAGAAAATGAATTTTTGTAAACATTTCGAAGTCACTGTGATTGACTTGACTCATCCAACTTTTTCCCACAATCCCCGACAAAACATCTCTAAACAGCAATAATGTTTGTATCAGTTGACAATTTAGCAATTATAATGAGTCTGGACAGTAGGATATTTCATCTCAGATGGCCATTCTGAGGACGTGAGCTCTGGAGTTTTGCTGGTAATGAAACGAAACGAAACTGCCTCGTGATTTTCCGAATTAAAAAAAATACAAATTAGGTTATTAAAATGTTTGTATCAGTAGGCTTTTGACAATTTAGCAATTAAAATCAATCTGCGCAGCAGGATATTTCAACTCAGATGGCCATTCTGTTGATGTGAGCTTTGGAGTTTGACTAGTAATGAAGCGAAACTGACTTGTGATTTTCTGAATTTAAAAAATACAAATTAGGTTATCAACTATTTTGAGGCTTCGCGGACCCCCTGAAAATGCTTCGCGGACCTCCAGGGGTCCGCGGCCCCCCGGTTGAGAACCACTGATCTAAATCAATTATTATGAATCAAATTACTAACATGAATGGGTTGACAGTTTTACGAGACTGAGAAAAGTCGATCTGGGTCGTCGTAAAACAAACCGTCATTATATAAATAGAGATCATAGTATGATTTTTTTAAATAGCGAGGGGCATTATCCTAAAATAAATCATATTGTATGGAAATGATTGACTAAATAAATATGAACCAACGCAACACGCGACAAAATCATGCCCGTGCTGCGTATGCGGCTAATGGAAGTTTTGGATGAATGGCATTAGTTTATCACAGAAACGTTACCATAAACGCAAGGAATCGTAAGTTATAATGAATAGTTGTAAGTGCTCGCCAGGGATTCTGTAATCGTAATTTGTAATTGTACTAGCAGACGCCAAAGCATTTTGGAATAGTCTCAATTTATTACATTTGAATATTTGGCAACAAATTTGAAGTACATGTAGTAATAATCGTTTATTTTCCACATAGAATTGATAGCTTTGTAAAGGTGCCAGTACTAAACTTTTCAGTTTTACAAGAGCTTCTGAATACTGCGTAAACTTGGCTTAACAAAGACTACGGATTTTTATTATTATTATTTACTAATAAAAGCATGTTATGGTGCTTATAACAGCGTGGTCTTTTGCACCACGTGACAACAAATTCCATCACTAACACAAGCTAACTTACAAATTCAGTACATGATACTCTCAGTCGGAAGCCAAATGTCAATATTTATATACGGCGTCCCGATGATGCCACAAAGTCGATTACGTGTTGTAATATATTGGTGTCTGTCAATAAGTTTTCCAAGTCGAATGGTATTCTCTTTCGATGTGCACTGTTTCTTAATATCTGTCTGCGTTGTTCTAGTGTCGGACAATCCATCAAAAAATGGCGCACGTCTTCGATGACTCTACAATGGGCACAAAAAGGTTTCGCAGACACCCCTATTCTGTGCAGATGTCCATTCAATCCGCAGTGTCCCGTTCGTAAACGAAATAACGTGGATTCATTTCTTCGCGATGCTTGTCTTGGAATTGTAGTATCGATGTTAGGCTGGTATTGTCGATACGTTGCTCCCTGGTCAGTACTTTGGTATTGTTCATTCCAGATCGACTTGCAATGGCGGAACATTACCGTTGTCGCGTCTGTTAGCGGTAAATCGTGGATCGTGGTTTCATGTTCGATGTTTGCAGCTTCTCTTGCAAGTCGATCTGCAATTTCGTTTCCTCTGACGCCTGAATGTCCGGGTATCCGCGCAATTGTAGTCGACATGCTTCTATTCTTCAGGCGGTGTCCTATTTCCACGATTTCATTGATTATGAAGTGTCGAGCTGAACGGAAATTGTGGATGGATTGTAGAGCACTAAAGCAGTCTGTTAAAATGATGGAGTCGTTAATGTTGTTTTGGTCTATTCAATTCAAGGCACATTTAATTGCACATAATTCTGCTGTGAATGACGAGAAATTGCGGTGAGCAGCGTGAGCAATTCTCAGGTCAATACATGGCACATATACCAAGTATCCGGATCCATTCGCGGTCTTCGACCCATCTGTGAACATAGTCGTTGAGTTAGTGTAGTAAGTGACTAGAAATTCCCTAACTTCGATGGCTATCATGTAGCAAGGTGGCTTGCGGGATAAAGATCTCAACAGTGTTGAATCAATAGGGTCCATCAAACCACTAGGTGTCACCAGACTTTAGGTGGTAACCGCCGTTGTTACGTACGCGGTTGCCGTTATCAGAAACCTGTAGGTTACTTTCTCGATTGTGTAAGGGTATTTTATGTTTAAATAATGGCTACAACATATTCTACGTGGACCGTGAGCTCGCTATAATATGAACTAAAAGTTCGAAAACTTCTGGTGCTGAGCTGGTAGCCGACATTTAGTTGACAATTTCACATTCTCACCTAGTTATCAAATCGGCCTTATTTCCTTCCGTAGAAGCTTTCCGAAGTTTTAATTCATTTTATAGCGAGTTCACGGTCCCCGTAGAATATGTTGTAGCCATTTTTTCCATATAAAATACCCTTACACAATCGAGAAAGTAACCTACAGGTTTCTGAATACGGCAACCGCATACGTAACAAAGGCGGTTACCACCTAAAGTCTGGCGACACCTACTGGTTTGATGGACCCTATTATAGGAGGATGAATAGTCCACGGGGCAAATAAAAAAGTCTCGTTTCCTCGGATGGTCGCATTTTGGTCTAGTGCCGAGCTTCTAGTAAATGAATTGAATGTTCTGAATCGGGTATTCAATAGCGTGTACATATCTTCCCAGCTGTTCTCTGTTAAGCCGTGGTTTGGGTGATCTCGTTGGTGTAATAGATTCAATCGGTATTTTAGACACAGATACAGGTGCCTTACCTCGAGTGGCATTTCAGTGCAAGTTGCATCAATTGCACATATAGGTGTAGGCCTACTCACCATACCCCCACTGCACAGTCGTAATGCCTTGTTGTTGATTGTCTTGATCTTTTTCAGATACGTATGCGGAGCGAAGAAGTATGCCTCCATTCCGTAATCAATTACAGATCTAATCAGTGTCCAATAGAGTATTAGAAGAGAGACTACGGATATGATTGAACATAAAATAATTTGGTGTATCATATTGGCAGGCGAAATTTTATACCAAAGTTATACTCATCAAATATGGTCTGAAAGGCATTAGCTATTCTAAGCATTTCAGAAGTAATCCTCGTATTTAGTATATTGACTAATTAAAACTTGCAGATAGTTTGGAAATCCTCATTGCAATAGGCTTCTAGTCGTAGTTTTTATTATTTCACAACAGTTAGCTATATTAAAATTGTTTGGAAAGACTGGCTATGAAAGTATACCATAAATGCATTGAATTTCATAATCACGCGTTCGTAATCTGAATTAGGTAAATCTATCGACAGCCGGTGGGAGAAAATAATCTCATCGTAAATCTTCATCAAATTGATGACGCAAATCACTGATTCGATTCGGCAAACTGGAATTGAGAAAAGGCTAAATAGTACAGATAACAGATGATAATAATGAAAAACTTGAAGTTCATAGACGTCAACGATTTGACTCGGGTATTTCAACTAAATTTAGTGGAATAATTTGTCCAAGTTATGTCTATCTCCTCGACCTCGTTTCCAAGATTCACTGGGAAAGCGAGCGTTTACAGAACCTGTAGGTATGCTAAGATTGCAATTTCAAGCAAAAGTGTTGAAGAAAATTGCTGGCTCACACAAGTCTGTCATTTTGACCGTGATCGTGATCCTTGAAATCATTATGCATACTTATTCGATATTAAGTAACCAATTCAACGCGGCATCTACAATATTCAAATGAAGCCATTTAATGTATATCTCAATTATCTCATTTATGTGTTGCAGTTTTAATGTCGATGATGATTGAACGGAAAAATAGTGGTATTATTAAGCACGTTTTCAGCCAAGGCTGTGATCAAAAATTACTTACTCGTGAATAAAAACCTATTCATGAGATTATGACCATGCGACAGCAATCTAGCTGCTTCACTATAGTAACTATACTATTGAGAACTATTTGACCACGACTAAAGCCTCAGAAAATACAAGGAACCTCAAACGGAGTTCAGAATTTTCAGATCATAATAAATAATTTAAATATATATATGGTCGCATTGCTTCATACCTTCTGACTGATCGGTGACGGGAAAATATTTTTAAGCGGTCTGGTGCACAACACCATAGTAGTCAAGCACCATTAAGCCCACATATAACGCACACACACCTGATATAAATATACCTATTTGAAGCGTGCTCGTTTACATCCACATCTCTCTTCAGATCACAGTTATGGTATCTATAATAGTATTCACCCATACAATTCGTACGAATTTTATTTATGTTCAGGAACAAAATTAAATATAAGATAGAGCCCTATAATTCGAAGTTTTAACATTATGTTATTGCTCAATAGTGTAGCGTCTCGCCTGTAAACAAAGGTATGTTATTTGCGGTTGCATGATTTTAATATCGAGATAAAATAGGCCACACAGTTTACTAGCCACGATTTAAAAACTCGACGTCGCCGTACTTTCCGACTGGGGTGAAGGAGAATTAGGTTTCCGAAAAAGCAATGTTATATTTTGAAGAAATACAATTGCAATAAAATCATCACTTTCATTCTATATAAAACTAGAAGCTGGGCACGATACCTGACAACACTTTCCAGCGACTAAAAAAAAACGATTTTCGGGCTAGCTAGACACGGTACTTACAGGAGACTATCCAGCTGTGAAGCTTTAAGTCGTGGATAGGTCGCGATCCGTTTTCTATATATGGTTGTTGTTTCTTGCTGTCGGTGTTGATTGTGTTATTTTAGTTGTGTTTGTCGACTATACTATGGTCATTTACACCACGCTATTTTCACTTTTATTTCGTAGATGCCGGCTTGCACCACTGCACACTTCTATGCTTTTATAAGACACCGCTTACATGAATGAGATGAAAAGGAAGAGCCCAGGCCCTACATAATCCTCCAACACTTGGATTCTTTAGTTGATGTCAGTTGGACTAGAATCCGCAACCAACCGGTGTTGCAGCTGTCAATTATGCATCTACGCTACCTCGCCACTGTTTTTTCTAAGTGTCCCTGCAGTGACATTATCTGGGCCATTGCACGATAAGGCAATATACCAATTGATATCAGCTACACGTAATTCGACATCCGTGGAATGCCAGTAAGGAATGGATATAGGCTATTAGGCACAGGACGATAGCTTTGTTTGGTAACAACAACAACAACAACAGGAACAATACCAGCTACATTATTTTTAACTGAAATCAATTTCAGCGTTTCAAAATGCCTTATCAGAATTTCTTTCAAAATCAGAAACCAAGGTCACGGACCGCAAAATGTGACCTGGTGGGCCACGTGTTGGCGACTCCTGGAATAAACATTCATCGACGGACTACTAGGCACACTAAAACCAACATATTACACCAGGTTGATTTTGTGTTTCATGCTTCCAGAGCAGCCAATTGATACCGCACCTAACTTTTTGTAAGTATTTGTAAGATACGCTTAGTTATGGATTCCATGTACCATGTTGCATTGTTGGGATCAAATCACTACCAAGTCACGAGTCAACCCTATTCATTGCATATTTTGACTCGAGTCAAGTCATGTAAATCGATTTTTGGAGGTGACTCGAGTCAGGTCAAGTCAAGTTGAGTCAAGTCAAAGTCAAGACAAGTCAAGTCACGAGTCAAGTCGCAGTTCAAGTCAACTTGCCTTTCTGACGTATGAGACATGCTGACGTCATTGCATTTTGCCAGCTGTCAAAAATACACTCTGATTGGTCATTGGGTTTAAAGTTTAAACTAATGAAAGAATATGGAGGTAAATAATTGCACAGCCTCAGTTTATGGTTACCATCAAAAATAGCGAGTAGAGAAAACGAATCGATGCAATATATTACCCAGTTACAAATTTACACAATACAATTCGAGCATGCGCCAATTATTGAAGACTTTATAAACTATATTCGAATTAAATTTCAATGGGAAAGTTGACAGAAAAAATTGCATCTTTACCATAAAATTATGAACTCAATGTGAACTTTTGTGCCTTTTCGGAATTGGATGTCAATGGAAGTGACTTGTTATCATTCGTTGTAAGAGTTATATACCTTTATTTTTTGTGTCCAATAGGCTGTACGAACAGAGACTTGCAAATATAATCAACGGTGGCCTTGCAGCGGATACGAACGACCTGATGAATGGGTTCTTGACTTGCAGTTCAACCATTCGCCCTTTCCAGACATACTGTGCGGATAAATCAAACAGCTGTTTTTGTGTTACACATAAGTCTCATATTATAGCTCAGTAAATTTGCAATAGGTACTTGGTTTAAAACCAAGAGCGGATATAAGTCACGTGATCTCGTAATATTCCATAACACAGTGGCCATTACCACGTCACGAAACGATGCACGGAGACATGTGATGAAGTCTTGGCTAATATGGGACTCTGCTCATCTTGACCGTGAATTTCGATAAAAATATGTCTAATTGTCCATATGTGCTTGAATGGCTTGTGCCGAGTTATTGTCGAGACAATTGCAACCCCACAAAAAATAACATCCATAACACAAAAAAACTAAAGGATAGAAAATTATAGCGATATATATTGCAATTACCAATATTCTTGATCCAACCATTTTTCCATTATAGAAAGCTTTCAAACCTAGGCCACAAGGCCACATAGCCTAAACTTTGCTCTACATCAAAATCACGCGAAATGGGGGTCAAAGGGGCAAAGCCCCACAAAGGTATGATTTATCACTCTATCAGGGCCAAAGACCAACGTTTTGTGAAGGGGGTGACGAAGTGCTGTTACGGCCCTACCTCTTATCCATTGTTTTATTACATTCTTTAGAATATTGGGCGGGGGCGCTAGCGCACGGAAAGTTTCGAAATAGGCGGTGGAGGAAACAAAGTCGAGAACCACTGCCATAACGGATAGGGGAGGGAGTGAAAGCCAGTTCTCTGCTGTCAGATAGTTGTAATGTTGTTTATGAACATGGCCTACTGGAAATTTTTTGTATTCACTATTTCTTGCAAAAAATCTCAACATTCGTTGCGGGATGATACAGGTACTTTTCGGAAATACGTCGCGGGCCTCAATAAACCGTCTTGCGGGCCGGATGTCAATCAATCAATCAATCAGGTTTATTAATATTTTCATCGTTTCAAAACATCACAAGACTGCGATACAATGAAAAGATAGGAAGGTGTCGAAACAACTTGGAGTAGCCATTAAGATCAGACACCCACCTTAGCTTAGGCCAGCGGTTCTCAAGCTTTTTTGACACGCGCCTCCCTTGGCGATGGTCAAAAATTGCGCCCCATGACCCCCCTTACATTTATCGCCATGTCAAAAAGAGCACATCATCTAATACGGAGGTGGGCAACCATCTTGCTAACCATGGCCGCATTTCGATTACTTATGTAGCCTAAGGCCGCATTCCATGGCATAGCCGCAATGAACGATCTGGACGCAAAATACCTATGGTAAACTGTCCATATCCATTTCCGGTGAACTCCGGACTATTCTACTTTTCACAACGGCCTATTGTACGCACCGAAATCGTGAGTGGCAATGTTTTGAATAGTTGCTGGGAGTGCATATTGCAGCGCCGAGCGCGAAAAATTTTCCAGAGCCGCGAAATTGTTATTTCTTGAGGATTCCCATTCTTGCTCCAAGTAAGAAGGGAGCTACTGCATCAAAATCGAGAAATGAAGTCTTGTTGAATTGCGCGGAGCGCGAAGAAAATTTCAAGATTAAATAAAATCTTTCGAAAATTCGGGAGTGAATTCGTAATTTCAATTTGCATGTCTACGGTTGCCAACACATACTAATTGAATTAGGCGTCGACGGCCGCACAAATTCCCTTCTACGGCAGCATGCTGCCGTACGGGCTGCCCACCCCTGATCTAATAGTATACATGAGGAATATCTTACGCCAATTTTGAATCCGCATTCCAGTTGTTGAAAAAATTCCCCAAACTTGTTTGAAAATAACAAAAAAACATTGAAAGGACATCAATTAATTTCAAGGTCTATTGCACTTAGACTAATCCTGATGCTGGTAGGGACTACAGAGAGCACGGTGTCGTTCTGTCCTGCCATGCTAAATTTGATCAGTTTTGGAAATGAATTAAATGATGTTGATTTATAACCAAATTGAGGACGAAACAGGGCAAGCTATATTGCATCTAAGTCTGTCTTAGGCAGTGCAGTTCGCCAGCTATCAACAACAGCTACCTAGCCCACAGAGATTTAGGCTACTGCCAAAGCTATAAAGTAATGAATGACTTGCACGTAGGAATTTCTCTAAATCTTCAAAGAATATCAAAAATTTGCTCAAATGAAGTTGAAGTCAGCCTATACTCCGTTGATCCGACTGCAACAAGAGAGTCTCTTCAAACTTGGAGCTATAGCTCGAATTGATATTGAATTTGATTGCATTGTCACGCTTGAAACATGCGATTGGATTTTCGTTTGAAGTAAGATGCAAAATTATACCAGGTTTTCAACACCAAAGTACGTACACGTATCGTTCGGCTTGCAACCACAAACACATCTTGATGTTTCCAGAACTCCCACCGTCATGAGAAAGGAAAATATAATTGACCCAACAATGAAGGTCCATGTTTTGTCATGCTCTAAAACAAACAGCGGGTCAGTTTGCCGTTTGGTCGCGACACAATATCTGATTTGGAAATGTTTCCCGTTATGAATCTAGAAACATAATAACAATCTAAATTGCAAATTCATCACATTTGCCTGGGCCTGCTCACGGTCTTTATCAGAAAGTAAGTTGCTAAAATAGGTCAACCTCTTCGTGATTACCTGAGGAGAAATAAACGACCTCACCAAGGTTGTGACCCAAATACTACAAATCATTGCTCTAGGACAGGTATTTCCGTCTCGAGTTAGCTAATGGGTGAGCTTCATAGATTTTAATGACGCCTCGGGCCGCAGCATCGATAGCGATATTCAATGCTTTGCCATATATATGTTTCTTGAAGGTATTAAACTATACAATTGATTTTCCACACGCATCGTGAAAGTTTGATTTGCTGTTGTAGCAATATATGCCTAGCATGAGATAAATCTAATTTGTGAGTATTTGGTTAAATTTCTTGTTGTATCTTTTACAGATTGAGCAATGAGCATAATTTGTCGAAAAGATGAGAAGTAGACACCATCGGAAAAACGAATGCAACTTGACATTTGAAGCTGGCACTAGCCACTATTTTTAAATGCAAAATAGAGTGACTGGCAGGGATGGTCTGAACCTTATGACGTCACGTGACGTCATATTGTTAATTTCAGCCGTACATTTCTGTGAAGCGATAGCCTATATTAGCGTACGCGATGCATATCGACGACTCGGGCCACATAATGCAACAATGCTGAAGTACATACTGACGTTTTAAATGTCGCCAAATGATCAACTGTGGTAATCAAATGATATAATATTCCGATGAAATCATTATCTTCCGTCGGTGGATAATCCGAGGATTATCAACTAAAAACTCACATAACTCCGCCTCTACTGGTCGAAATTGAGTCTAATTTGTTCTGCATCGTCTTTAAAGACAGCTCAACATTTTCATGGGGTTGGCAGAAAAATTTGATTTTTTTTTAATTTTCCCTAATAAATTAAAAATTTTAATTGGAGCTGCAGAGTCCTATAC
>ATSW01088132.1:0-10779 GCA_000444245.1 Botryllus schlosseri
TTGTAGTGATATAATCAAGTAAGTGAAAACTAGATTTTTAACAATTGTTAATGTTGTGAATAATTCTTTTGAGTATGGTAAGATGTTAAAATATCTCTTTGACAAACGGAAAGCGGGATCGGGAATAGAGTTGTAATGTTTCATTACTTGTTTCAAATCAATGTGCGTATAATTGTGCGAAAGTTGGTAGTCATGTTTGTCAATCCTATTTCAATTCACACTACACCCAAGTCAAAATATTTGGTTTCGGATTATCTCAATTTACATATAGAACATCTCGCGAATGGATTCCGACTCCGTACTATAACTAGATCGCTATGTCTGATGCATTATTGTGTCAGCGACGTAGGATTTACAATTATTTCACACCTTTTTCAATAGGCGTCAACTTCACAGAGGATTAGGGTTGGATCAGAAATAAGTGAGAATTTGTCAGTATCCGAATCACCGTCTGCGACGGTTCTGTTATTCGTTACATATTAAATCTTACCAGTGAAATCCAGTTCTGTGACGAATTAATTACCAAAATAGTACCTCGTGAGTGATTGGAATGTATGTAACACCAAGTCGCGAGCGATGGTTATGTCTTAGGTATTATCTTGTGAACGATCGCGGGATTTGTAACTCCTCTTGCAAACAGGCCGCGTTTCCGAATTTCAGAACCGGACGTATTTAGTGTGTCACACAGATCAAAACACCGCCACGGACATCTGTTTTTCAAAATCGCACAGCGCACTGCGCTTTAGTGAATTTCCTGTTTAACCAATCCAAGTCTATTCACATGGGTCATCAGGATTATACAAAGACTGTTAACTCACTCAATACCACGCACCTAATTCTATAAATGACAACGGATTTGTTGATGACTTTCAGATTACCAAACGATATGGCGTCGAACAGCGTCAGCAGTATGCAGGTCGGACCAGTTTCAAATTTTCACGTCGGTGTCAAATTCGTCTCATCACCCAAAAGAGGTGCCGTTAGTCAATATCTTAAAGGTATATTCATCGATGGTAATAACGAAGAGATATCTTTCACGTGTTTCAACCATGAATTGTTCGGGAACATTGAGAAAGCATTCTCCAAACGAAAGAAACTCATGGTTACATCCGGTTGGGTTCAAATTGGCAAGTTTACTGGCAAACCTGCTGTATTACTGGGACGGGCTTCGTCAGTAACTCTGCATGGAAAATCGAGACATACGACTGAAGAATACCCATTATTGACCTGTGAATCGGTATACGGAAATAAAGACGAATACGTTTCGATCGCCGCTACGTGTGTTTCTCGAGAGGAGAAGACGGTCAACTCTGACACCAAGAAGGGGTTGAAATTATACAGTTTTACATTGAAGGATGATACTGGCGAGGTGGTTTTGGATCAATGGACCAAAGCCTCGCTCGTACCGGGGAAGAAATATCAACTCACTCGTGTTAAAAACTGTGTCGGTAGATTGAAAATCGATCCGTTAACTAGACTTGTCGAATTGAAAGAATAGTTTGCATATTTGTATACCTCAATACAATAATTCATTTTGCGTACAATGTTTGACCTATGTGATTCGACAACTGGGTTAGCGCGGTGTTGTTCTACTGATCGAGGTGTGAAAATTGTGCTATAGCGATGAAGTTGCGACTGTGAACAGCAGACTATTCTGTAGGCGCGAAACAGCGAATAATCCGAAAGTATTATTCAGGTAGCAATCAATAGTGAGGAAAGAGAACACGATCGGTCATTTGACACGACTAAACTACGACATCATATATCATAATTTACGATCAAACTATTTCGCACTGACTGGTCTAGTGTAATAATCGATAGTAGCACACAGCTGGACGGGAAATAATTCAGTGCGCAGGTCATTCGGAATATAGATCGCACTGCTTAATCCTCACAACAAGCCACGTTTCCGTTTGTGCGGTTATTGTTGGTGACTATTCAACACCATGCGAGAGATGCCTGAAAGTGCGAATCACGACCGCACCCATAAGAACACATGGCGAATCACCACAGAACCCGTAAGAATACACGACAGGCGAATCGCCGCCACCGCCTATAGCAAAAAAGGCGAGTCACGACCACGAGTTTTCAATACGAGTCACCGCCGCAACCTATACCCGAAAAGGTAACCATGCCACCGCAGCCATAAGACACAATGGCACCATGCCACCCCGCCATAAGACACAATGGCACCATGCCACCCCCGGTTTCTCGGCACCATGCCGCCGCAGCCTATACCCGAAAAGGTAACCATGCCACCCCCGCCATAAGACACAATGGCACCATGCCACCCCCGCCATAAGACATAAGGGTCACCATGCCACCCCCGGTTTTCTCGGCACCATGCCACCCCGCCTATACTGCCCCATGCAAAAAACGTTAGTTCGCGAGCGATCGTATATACTACTACCATGTACTCACGCCGTTTACCCGTGATCAAGCTATATATTTAAAAGCTTTCCAGTAATAATCTGAAAAATAATGGTTAGTGCTGCTATTCGATCTATTTTTAGAACAGACTCGCAGGCTACTCATCCGGTCCTCGCGGGCTACCTGGTGCCAGCGGGCATCGCGTTGATGACCCCTGGTATGTAGGCTACAACGAGAGTTTACAACATTATATTTATCGGAGCGTTGTTATGTCCACGTCATATCCGCAATATGTCAGTCGTGTAGGAGGTTGCAAAATCCCAAACATTTGGGATCCTCGGCAGTGCTCAATATTGTGGAAATAATCAAACGTATATACAAAACACGTATAGGCGATGATGGAGTAGAAGCACCTCTTATACCACAGGAATGTGCATTTACTTTTACGTTACCCTGATGATGACGTGTGGTCCGTTGCGGGTCTACGCACCGATAAGTGTGGTGAGGGGAATTATTATTGATTGTCGATGTTGACAGATTGTCAGATTTCCGCTATTCCAAAGCTATTGTCGTCGATGTCACGTAACAGATCTAACTATATGAAAAACCCATTTCGTGAAATGCCCGCTATTTCAAATAGGCATTTTCGCGGGCCAAATCTGGTTGCGACTCCAGGATATATCCAGATAAGAAGATCAGAAACATAATACAAGCGATTACGATTTGAACGAACCAATAGTTTATCTTGAAGTAGGAATTTCGCTGTATAACCGGCTTCGTCGCCGTCGTTACTTGCGGAACAATTTAACGAAAGTTGATTGACAGAATCGGGGATGGAATAGACATATCCCACATTGAATATCCTTTGGTAAGCTTGATTATTAATCTGGAGCTGGGCTGAAATAGCTGAAATGAAACGAAGGAAAAATCAGATTTGAATCATATGCATGAACAATGTGCCAACTCAAGTAAGAGCTTATTCGGATCAATTTTGCGGGCAAGCTTTCTGATCAGTCAAATCTTATGCTATCGCACTCTATCAACAGTCAACGATGAGATGTCTTCACTATGGCTCAAATGTCTCGAACGATATCCATCGACCATAGAAAAATAAATAAACTATATCAAAATTGTTAGACAATGATATATATCAGGGTTGTAATGACTCGGGTCATGACTTGACTCGAGTCCGACTCGAGTCACGATTTTGTGATGACACGAATTGACTCGAGTCATTTACTTAAAATATGGAAATGACTCGACTCGACTCGAGTCAATCTGTGTATTGACTCGACTTAGACTCGAGTCATTGCGCATGACTCGAAACAAGTCATATGACTCGAGATTAAGACGGTCTAGACCAGAGGTCTCAAACACGCGGCCCGCATCGGCATTTTGGATTTCAAAGTATTCGAAAATATTTAACCACCATTGATTTTTTTAATTTGAGATCTTAGAATTCACTCTAAAACTACTTCAGAAGCCAGAAACTACTCGTCAAACTTCACTATTACATCACTTTCTAAACTCACATCGCAGTAGAAGATTACCTATCACGTGACATTACTTCTTTTTGATGGTTAAACATGACCCGTTGATCATGCGTCATGAAAATTATGATTTGTACTTGGGCGCAAACTTTTGTAAAATTACTCGAACTCAGACTCAATGGGTGATAAAATAAAAATGACTTGAGTTGAGACGCCTCCAAAAGATACAAGCAGAGAAGGACTTTGTGACACAGATTGCCGTAACTTGGTACAACCAGGGACGCAACAAACTATCGACGGCATTTCTTTTCTCACATGGTGTCTACAACTAATTAATTATGTTAACAAACTATTCCAAGTTCAGCAACAATTTTACTCAAATATCTAAAAATGTTATTTTTTCGTGCCAGACGTGAATTCACAATATCAATAACATTTTACAATGCGTGTGGAATGTCAGTCTGCAAGGTCCCTACATATAAGGCCTAGCCTACTTGGAAATACATTGAATTCCCCTATTTCTGGTGATGCGACTCACTTCGCCGTCTAAAAGTAGGAAATTGGCCCGCGAGCACATTTGAGTTTGAGACCTCTATGGCCTAGACCGACATATCACTGTAATTTTGAATAATAATAAAGTAACCACACTTCTGGGATTTCGTCTGTTCGTACTTTGAAAATCCGACTAGAAGCTGCCAAAAGCGAGGAAAATTAGTGTATAGTATGAATGCAAATCAGTTGATATCACAAAACAGAGATATAGCCTAAACGTGGGTTTAACAAGACTTTTACTGAAAACTAAGCAGTTAACACGAGGACTTGGACTCGGACTTGACTTGGTGGTGAATAGAAAATGACTCGACTTGACTCGAGTCAAAATTTTAAAAGTAAAATTGACTTGTAACTCGGAGCCTTGTTACATGGTTACAACCCTGCTATATTTACAGATCATTTTTCTCATGAAAAAAACAGGTGATATCTTCAGCATATCTCCAAGTAGCGTCGGCGAGGCATTGAGTCTGTAGAGCCTCACTTCCATTTTTGAATATAGCACGACCGTTTTTATAATACGGGCAGGTGATATCTCCGATGTCTAGATATCTAGCAATCGTTGAGTGTCGCAATGCAACATTAAATTTTGTATGATTCTGGCATCCTGCAAGGAAGGTAAAGTGTGTAAAAATTACAATTTGGTGTAATTGAACGATATCATTCACGATTTTACTCATACTAAATGTAACTGTGTAAATTTAGCACCTAATCATATGCCCGCATTTGCATAGTTTATTGACATTTAAATATCAATTATGCAGGGTGACTGTTCTGAGTATATATATACGACAAAAGGATAATGATGTATTTGAGTTTGAACACGGATTGTTTCCAGTCATAACTTATACAATAGGTAAGGGATCCCAACTGGGTCTCGTACCACTTTCCTAACTTGAACGACGTCTCAGGCTGCAAACTTTCAATGTCGATACATATATTGTACCTTATTACAGCAACACAGCAAAAGCTAAACGGCATTGAATCAATACACCCCTTTTGCGTCCGAAAACACGTGATAGAAATCATTGCTTCAAGTAAATACTAACTCAACGAAAGGTGTTTTGAATATAACAAGATTATTATTCTGTAGTAGACCTACGACCAATACCCGATAAATCACAAAGGTCTTTGCAGAGACCAGAGAGTCTGCTTAGTCGTTAGTTAGCTATTGTCAAGATCGCTCTGAGATGCTCGCCTGACAATCGCGAGCGCATAGATAATTCAATTATTTTCAGATTGTAGGTTTCATTCATCGTCTGGAAAAGATTCCGTTGCGTAATAAAGCACTAAAGTAATGTTGGAAGCTTTCGGTAACGTTTTTGCCAATGTAAATGTGGAAATTATATGGGTAGTGTCTTAGTGTGATGACTCGAAATCGCGGCTAGAGGGTCATAGTTGTCAGTGGTGACATCCGCTCTGAGCGGTCTATGGACCGGGCAAAGTCGAAATACCTTTTTCTGATCGAGGGCAGTCGTCACAGTCGGGCTCGCTGTCTATTTGATGAAATGTGGGGATTCTGAGTCGTCTAAAACTAATCCAGACTTCCCGACAGATAGCGGCATTCGGATTTGCAGCCTGACTTTAAAATTTTATTAAAATTCCTGAATCGCAATTCCGTTTGAGAAAGAGTCGAGAGCAAAATCAGGAGTCGCTTGAGCCTTGAAACCTCAATTAGCCGTATCGCAGTATCCAAAACATGGCGTACAGCAGGCTACTACATCCGGTACTATAAATGACATTTCTGTGAAGTCGTGATCAGCCCATACCTTGTGGCCCATACCCATGGTCTAAAAATTCCCAAATTATCTTGATGTGTTGTAGAACTGGCATCGTTCTCTTTGTGGTTGCATATGATAGCCTATATGTCAATCTTAAACTTTCAACCAATCCATGTTCTCATGGCTTCATAGTAGTGGAAGCTTGAATAGTCGTCTTGAATCGAAGCCTAATATTCGATTATGATTCGAATCATTTCTTTCATCATATTTTCTGATATCATTAGTTCCAACGCAGATGGAATAAGATTCGACATTGGACTCGATGACAAAACTGCTTTACCATTTTTCTTGGATAGCCTGTTCTCTCGATCTCTTTCGCTCATTATATTATATACTGATGTTTATCGACTACTATGGTAATTTACACCAGGCCAACTTTTTCAATTGTATTCCTCAACTTTTATGAGACATCGCTTACACGGATGATGTGGCGAAGATGAGCCTGGATAAACCTGCAGCACTTAGGTAAGAATTCTGGAGTCGGACTCGAACCTGCAACCCATAGGTGTTGCAGCTGTGAATTATACCACTAATCTATCTCGCCACACTGATGTGCTGCTTTAATCTGTAGGTTACTAAAGCATTGACGGTTATTGATGTACTTTTTGATGCTGAATCCGGTCAGTTCTAGCTTTTTAGCAATTTGCATTTGAAATTTTCGACAACTTCAGCATTCAGCGATATGCCTATTTGTGATGTCATAAAAATGGTTTTGTAATTTAATTAGGTTTTGATGAAACAACACAAATGAAAAATATGTGGCGACTTGAAAATGATTTCTACATTTCTTGGATTACAGGCAGGTTACACTAAACATCCATGTTTTGTGTCTGTGGGACTCGAGGGATGATGATCACCGCTACCAACAAGTTAGCTGGCCACCCAGAACAAGATTTGCACGCAGGATTTTAAGATGTCAAACCTGTCTCTATTAGGTTGATCCACAAAGTATTCTTTTTCCACTTCTTCACATTAAAAGTGGTCTCATAACAAACTATATCAAGGCACACAATAAAGATGTCCCAACCTCCAGATGATGAATGAAATGACAACCAAATGAAATTTCCCAAGATCTCTACAGCGAAACAGCGAGGACAAATTGGCCAAATTTCCGTGGGCTTATCGAAGAGGAAGGTTTTACTGAACAAGATAGCAGTGGAAAGAACATGGACAGAAAAAAAGTCATCAATTCGATAACCAAACCCACACGGTTAACTCCTAGCGATATACTGGTAGTAGGGATCGTGCGAATCATGAGGTTCACGTTCGCGTTCTGTATGTGAACCTCAGAAATTGAAAGGTTCACGTTCACAAACGAATCTTGGTAGGTTCTGAACTGTGAACCTTTTTCGTACATTACCAGTTTCACTTTATTTTAACATCATTGATAGAAATTTATTGCATTTCACCTGCGGGCTACTCTATCAATGGCGCACTAAACGAGCATTCACCTTGACAATCTCAAGAATTTTACTTGGTTAGTTACAAAAGTACGCTCAAAATATCCAGTTTTCCATTTGTGAATATTTAGTGAGTCACTGCTGTGATCTTGACCCCTGAAATACACTGCAGGTAGGTAGTCAGAGAATGCTGATGCTTATTGAGTCAATCAATGAAATTGATATCGTTGTCTGATGTAACAAAATCTAGCAGGTGAACGAAGTCTATCTTAATTTCATAAGTTTATTGTATCATAAAAACCAAATCCGTGCGATTGGGGTATTAATGGGGTAATATCGGTAGCATGTATAGACAGCCGTTTTACACTATGGTCAATATCAACGTACCAATACACAGACGCCAAATACATGGTCTGTCTGGCCTAGACCGTTAAGGCGTAAGCTTATATTCTCCTGCAAGCGACGGAAGATATTAGTTTGGTGGGATTACAATATCATTTGGTTGTCCCAGTTGATACATTTGTTACACCACTTAGTGTAAAATTCCCCACCGGATAATATCCATCCACCGATATCCCCAATTTGTACACGTCGTCTTCAGTAAGAAAATAAAAGCCGAACTCACATCCGAACAAGCCCTCAGTGCAAGCACGTACGAAAGTTACAGAGAAATTGCTTCCGATAGTTCGGGTCACCTTTTCTGAATTACGCGGAAGTAGAGTCAGTATAACTAGCCGTGTAAATAACACATAATAAATGCCATTCGTTTCGCAGCTGGGGATCTTTTTATGCGTCGCTGTGTCATGGTAACAGTAACAAATGATATTCAAGAGAAAACAACGATAAAACTTATAATATCTCGCTATTACGGAACGCGGTTAAACATTATATACAGAGCAGTCTACATATTTACGGAGACACATGTGCGATCCCTTCACCAATTAACTGCTCTGGATCGAATGTTTGTATCGAAAATTATATTGCGTGTTGCTCACAAAAACTAATTTTTATATCTGGATAACCAATGATGGCGTCACAAACGCATCCGGCACGACCAGTATGACGTGATATAACGCTTTCGCTAAATTTTTAGGGTCACCGGTACCGATTCACAATACGTTTTATGTTGCAGGCGACTGTCTCGCGTACTGGTGTGGTTGTGTGTCTTGTGTACTCAAACAAGCAAATAGCCGCTATGTAATGATAGAAGTTTCGGTAGTAAGGAATGAAGACATAAAGGTAGGGAACCACTGCTCTAATCGGTTTTCTAGACCGCTGAAATATCTTGAGTTGTTCTACTTTCGCCTTTTCGAACACCCAGTTTGATTTGAGCCGAGCAGATTGAAATTATATAATATATACAGTCTACATCTGAAATCGAAATTATTAATTATTTGATGATTATTTATTCTTGACTGTAAACAAGAACACGATAGGATAAATTCAATTTGGGCAATCACAATTTTTCTAAATAATATTTTAAATATTTGGAATTGAAATTGGAATTTGGTCGGATAAATTCAAATCAGTCGATATATATATAATGCAGTCTGTATCTACAACAGAAAGCCTACCCTCAATACAGTGAAAACTGAAAAGATTTTGTGCGGAAGGTTTTTGTTTTTACAGTCTTAACTTTTGTGAATTTTCAAATCAGGACACAAAAGTTCAACATATGTGACTGCAGGACACACAAAAGTTTGAATGTTTTTTCAACTCATAACCCTACTGTGCATATTCTTCGGGAAACCTTGAATGTACCACTAGACGAAAGTAGACTACAATTGTATGCAATTGTACTGCACTCGACAAGTACGGGAAGTTTCTGAAAGTGCGATTCTTCATTTTCACTCATTTCTACCTCTGTAACAATGCTCCCTCTAATAATTGACGAGGCTGCGCAAGCTCACCAACTCACTGTACAGACCCTTGGACAACAGTGCGTAATGACTAAAAAAGACCATCACTTCGAATTTTTTGTGCGCAACTTAGATTTTCTGTGTCAGCACTGCGCATTTGCGGACGTGTGCAGCTTAAAGGAAACATTTATCTGCAACCCTTGCCAATTCTTCTTCTACCGCAATTCTGTACTCTGACATCTCCATGCATTGTAGAGAAATAACAATTTGACTCTACTACTGTATTTTGAAAATTTTACTTCATCTCAACATTTTCGGGACAGGTTGCTTCCCGGATCAGGTGTTATATTACCAATTTTAACTGTGAATAAGGAATATAATAATACCTAAGACTATTTGTTTAGAGTTGAATTTTTCCAGCTACGAAGTGTTCTGTGAATGTGCATATCTAATAGGTGGACTTCAGTACCTCCACATTTATGAGCGACTGATGTACATTAACCCAATAGACATGTGGTGTTGCTGATTAGCGACGGTACGTAACAGACTAGCATTCGAGTTCACAAAGAAGGTCAGTAAAATTACTACTTCCACGAACAAGACCCTTCCTTACTCACCGTACATACGAATAGAGGGATTATTAGCAAATTTGTTTGTAAAATGAAATTTTAATGTCATAATACTTCGAACGAAGCATTGAAGCTTCGATGTAATTGTGCTTTTGGAAAACCATACCTTGCCAATCTGTCCTTTTAGTATCTTATCTGTAAATCTTACGGAAACTGGGTTAGTAAATAATGACTGATTGAAGCGTGACGCCACAGAAGACCCAGATGAGTCATGTTAATAATTCATTGCTCACTTCAGTTCAAAGCGAAAAGTCCTAATGATAGTATATATAGACTAAATCAAGCGTATGACCTTATCCACATTGAAAAAGCCGTTTTCAGCACAAAATGAGTAACACTAAGAATAAGTTATTTTAACGCAGTGCTAAATAACTCAATGACAGGAATCAGGTTTAAGATATTGTAAACTTTACCGAAACGGGTAAGAAGGCGTCAGACTTTCCTGCACGAATTGACATCGAAGATTTTATAAAATCTGACGATTTCGGGATCGCGAAGCTTTCAGTGATTCGCACAAATCTTCATACATAAAAAGTAGAATTTGACTACTAGACAGAAACAATTAGGAGTGTTGAGATGGACAATTACGTCGTATAGTGAAACGGAAACTCATGCATCAGAAAAAGGTTAAAAGTCAAATATTATATAGAAATGTGTCTGCTGAAAGGTTGTGCAAGACAACATTTTTTCAAATTTCACTC
>ATSW01088137.1:0-10893 GCA_000444245.1 Botryllus schlosseri
ACTCAGAATAGCCTTCGGGTTAACGCTGCGAAATCCCAATTATTGGTCGTGAACTCCTGCGTTTACATGGCTGGGTGCGGGTTCGAGTCCGACCGAGGTCGACTACCGAATTCCGATATCTAAGTGTTGGAGGTTTACCTAGGCTCCTCCTCGCCACCTCATCCGCGACAGCGGTGTCTTACAAAAGCCTAGAGGTGGGCCGTGCTATAAGTCGGCAGTTACGGAAAAATATGAATAATATCGGCCTGGTGTAAATGACCATAGTAGTCGACAAACACCATGGATACACCAAAACAAACATGGCTGGTCAACCAATTTCCTACACTAAAAATGCCAAATACCTTGGTGTTTTACTGGATTCGGACATGTCCTGGAAGAGTCACATACAATCACTCAAACCACAACTATCGAAGGTATGTGGTCTATTTCGCCACCTTAGCTACACTCTGCCAGTCAGCGTGCTGTTGATACTCTTCAACACTCTATTCCTATCAAAGTTACAATACGGAATTATTTGTCGGGGTGCTGCCTGCAAGAATACAATTGACCCACTGCAAAAACTTCAACATCGGATCATCCGTATCATTGCCAAAGCCCCACGGGGGCCTGGATGTGCAACTGATAAATCGCTTCTCAAAAGATTTGGTGTTCTAAACTTAAAAGATATCAGAAAGCTAGAAATTGCCAAGTTTATGTATCAGTTCCATTGCGGTCAATGTCCCTCAAATTTCAACGACTACTTCACCTCGGAGACAAAAGCGCACAAGTACAGCACACGCGCGTCGTCGAATAACAACTACCATATGATCAGGAATGAATACAAGAAAACGCATTGCTCTATCAAGTATGCAGGACCCCAATTGTGGAACAGCATCTCGCCGGCTATCCGACAGTCGTCGAGCATGTCCGCATTCAAGTCGAAATACAAGCAATTTCTTCTAAATCAATACTAGTCAGTCTTCAGGATTACCGGACCACGACCTAACATTGACCTCGCCCTCCGCCACATGCCACCTCATTTTGTCGCTTGCATCTTATATTCTAGGCATTACTTTTCATTCAGTGTGCATGCATCTTATTTACTTCGCCAAGGCTAAGGTGGGTGTCTGATCTTAATGGCTACTTCAAGTCGTTTCGACACCTTCCTATCCTTTCATTGTATCGCAGTCTTGTGATGTTTTTGAAACGATGAAAATATTAATAAACCTGATTGATTGATTGATTGATTGAGGCATTGCGCAGTTCATTTTGTGAGAGGTTTTTGTTTTTATTATTCAGCGATAATTTGGGGTTCCGCGAAATCTTGCAGATTACCCAAGTGTTCCCTAGGTTAGTAAAAGTTACGAACCACTGATCAAAATAACCTTCCAACACATGGGTACTGGGTAGGAATTCTGGAGTCGACCTCGGCTCGACTTGATGTCGCAAGTCATTGGTGCTTGAGCTGCGGAACTTATTACCACTGCGCGATCTCGCCATGCTCGCTCAGTGGCATTTTATTCGTTCCCAGTGAAACTACAAACCAGGACCAGAAGTTTGTTGCTGAATTCATTTCCACCTGCCCACTTTAGCTATTGGCATTGCGAAGAGCCCAGCTATCGTAGACTCCAATAATGTCCGTTCGCAGGACGTTCCAGTGTGTCGTGATCACGATTGATCGAACCATCTCGCCAGTAATTGCTCAATTTGCGATTTGCAAAGCGTGAAATGTTAGTGGCTGTAAGTCAGAAACTCTCGGAAACATACCATCCTGTGATGGCTATGTTTAATGGTGTCCAGGGACGTAGCTGCCGTGAAATTTAAATGAAGGAAGCAAGCCAGTACTTTCACAGACATTTCACAGACATTCTGCGGCAATGCACTAATTTAAACGGCTTCACCGTTGCCGCAACCCTAGTATTGATGAGTGTATCGGCGGTATTGCCACCGTACGGTGGCCTCCAGATCCGGGCTTTTGCAGTGAAAAGCAGCTTCCGTGTACGATTACAGTTGTTCGAATCTTCGATGTTCTTTACTAGACATATACGTGCATATACTTACATAATACATATACATCAACTTTCGCAAGGTTACAATATTTATATATATGACATAAAAATTAGGTTGAGTAATTCTGCCCAAAACACTCTACAACTCTACATTATGTTGATTTATTACGAAATAATTTTGCGCCCCACAATCGGGCGGTTTGCGGTGCGTGTAGTTACGGTCCTGTTAACACGCTAGATATGCCACAGCGGTGGTGCCTTACAAAAGTCTTGCTACAAGTCGGCAGATAGGGAATCAGAATGAGGAATATCGTCCTGGTGCAAAATAACCATGACAATAGAAGTTGAAACACCATGATGAATACCAAAACAACAACAACATGCCACAGCTAACTTCAGAATGTTTTGCAATTTGCATATGGTTGAATTGATATCACAGCATTCTAAGCAATGCACTGTTGATTTAGAACTACGTAAAACTACACCTACTAGCAATCTGATATAACAGGCCACAGCAAGTCTTAAAAGTAACATACACAATGTCGTCGAATTAATTGCGTTGGAAACAAGTCGTAGATTAGAGCACATTAATATAAACCTGAAATAACTGAAACATTTCTAGTTATTATCATAAAAATATACTATCGTCAGGTGTCTGTCCATCAATTCAGATTTCTTAATATTACCATATTTTGGAAATCTGAAAAGAGGACACTTCAGACTTGCAAAACCGGAGATGAATTCTCAAAAAACGGTAAATTTTTCCCACTTTGTGGTCGGTTGCCTAAAAAAAGGTCAACTTTCCGCTCAGCTCCCGAAATACCCGCCGGAGCGTCACTTCGGTGCTGATTTACGGCATATCAGTCGCATTTTGCTATAAATATGTCCTGCATTCTCTTAAAAGAGGACGTATGGTAACCCTACTGAATATAGCATCGCTTCGACTTCAAGAATCACGTACATGGATCCCATACCCCGTCATACTACGATTATACCTACTCAATAATGCTGTTGCACTTCTTATGCGCAGAAAACCGAATTTACATATTACAGAAGTTCCACAGCGGTACTGATGTCAATGAAATGGGAAAATATTGTAGGCTATTATTATTAGTATAGTAAGCCTAGCAGCCAGCTTGAGATTTGATAAAAATGAACAATAAGCATCTCGGCATCTGGGAATAAATTAGCGCTACTACAATATAACAGTTGACGCTCTTGCTCGATTATTTCCAGTACCGCAACCTGATTGCATTAGCAAACATACGAAGTCATGAATCCTTGCTTAGAGTCAGCGATAAATATAGCATGTGTCTGTGTGTCTCATCCGATAGTAGCGTAAGCAAACTGATGGCTTTGCTAGTTTACATGATAGCAGTATGGCTGTTTCCCATTGTATTACGTCACGGCAATGCGACTTATTCCTTGAGAAAAAGCGATTATGCGCTTTACGCGGAGGAAGCAATTTGCGAGACAGCTGATTGCATGAGATCAGCTCATTGATGTTGAGGCAGATATGCGACCAAACGTGTTGTGTCTAATTCTAATATCGGTAATCTAGCGGTACGGCGGGAGTGAGTGCGCAGCAGCTATAGCCGTTGGGGTCGCTTAGAAATAGGAATCCTCGTTTGAATTGCGTTCACCATCTGATAGGTGTCTCTTCCGCCCTCGCTGAATTAGTGGTCAAATGCGCAGTAGTTCTGCCAATAGATCTTATATCCATGTACCGTGTACACTGTACAGCAGATGATCGCTCATGTTTGCGCCAGCAACTGATATACCAATTGGTGTTATTGTAAAACGCTGTCGCGGTAGATCATATGAATGTGAATCTATGCAAGGGATATGTTTGGTATTCGTCCTTGATTCTATTGAAAATCATGGTATCAATATATATCATGTAGAAGGACCGCTACAGTGGAACTAAACAAGTTTAGTGGAATTTTGACAAGCGTGCGCCGCTGATCTAAACCGGCATGTTGCGCTGTTTTCTATGGATTGTGGGAAGCTGCAGTAGGCAGGCCGTGTTATTTTTGGCATATGCCAAAACTGCCAAAAATAACTTATTTTTGGCATTTTTCGATTTTTATTTTTGGCAGTTTTGGCATCGTCCTCTAAACAGATAGTTTCAGCCTCGAATTAGTCACAAAAACGCTTTATTTGGGCTAGTTTGTCAAAAGACACCACAAAAGGTGCAGCATCCACGTATAATCAGTGCCAACAAACAATAAGAAGAAGAAACTCAGCGAACCACAAAATATGCAGTATCCATCGGAATCGGTGCCAATAAGCAAAAAAAAGAAAGAAAAGCCTAACAAACACGCTCAACAGCTGATTGTTACAGCTGTTGAATAGACTTAGATCGTTTGCACTGTAACAGTGCTTCCAAACTCAGGTCAGCTAAGTTTCTCCTAAATTCATTTCTCGCCCAGCGAATCTGGGAGATATCGGCTTCAACTGTAGCCGTTGAGGGAAAGAATGTTGCCAGTCATCCACAAAAGGTTTTCAGAGCTTCGAAATCTTTGGAGGGCCGAACTGGCTTCCAAGCATCATGAAAAGAGATCACTTCCCCAGTGTCATCGATCTAATCGCGGAAAGAATTTTCTTCCCGATACTTTTCCAGGAGTTTCCTGTGTTGTCTCTCAACAATTTCTATTTAGTAGCCCGACTATCATTTCTCCTTCAGCCTACCGATAGATTTTCGGAGGACTTTTGTCACTTCAGGTGGCTTTAATATTACCAACTCGCATGGAAGAGTCCTAGGAAGGTTAGCTTGTTTAAGAACATTGACGCAACAAGACTGTCTGGTAAAACGGGACTATGCAGCTCAGAAATAGCCAGACAGTTTGTTGGGTCACAATGTTCAACTCGATCACAATGCAAAAATCGTGGTTGATTTTGGGGGTTCCAGTTCCATGAGCAGAATATAATTTATATTTTAATAATCAGTACTGCGGCAGCTTCTCGTCGATACCCGTTTTATCAAATTTAGCGCTCGACAAGCCGTTCAAAAATGGTCGTAAAATTGCCTTTGGACAAATGGAAAGTATGACGTAAACCAAATGCAATCAGCCGTTCAATCTCGCTGTGCCCACACCATTTAGGACACCATGCTTTCACCCCTAATGGGTGGGCTGGGCCCAGATTAAGAAACCTGCCTTTCACAAACGCTCTTCTCGCTTGTAACGCGGTCCTGTTAACACAACACCATGAACGAAATGCACTATTTGGCAGATCGTGTTATTTTTGGCATATGCCAAAATTGCTTATTTTTGGCATTTTCAAATTTTTATTTTTGGCAGTTTTGGCATCTGGCTGCTGAAATGCCAAAAATAACACGGCCTGTGCAGTAGGTGATCACTACATCGTTATCTAATGTATTGGGATGGCACATCCAGATCCAGTATATTTCGCCAGATTACAGTGTGTGTATTAGCAATCCTCAACATGCATAGTAAATGTATCATGGACTTTGGACATGATAACTTCTTAATGGGACACGGCTCGCGTTTTACATTTGCCCGAGGCAGTTCTATCAGAGGGGATGGATTTTCCTATATGCTCTGGTATTATCCCAGCTATGTAAGCACCTATTCCAATATATGTACGGCAGATCGAACAAATCTCGCTGGTCATACTTTGGACAAGGCAGAGTGGTACGGTCTATCGCCTGCTCTCCCTGTCATGTCATGTATAGTTAAATTAGTGTGTTCGATGTCATGTCCTCTTGACCTACTCGATATTCGTCTTTACCTCGCATTGCCCGACAGAGTTTGTTTCTTGCAGTTCGTATTATCTGTTCCTCTGGACTTAACGTGATCCCAAGAATTGATATCGTTTCGAGGGGCCGTTGACCAAAACGCCACGAAGCTTTTCTGGCTATTTGAAAGAAGCGTTTGTTCGTCAACCTCGCGCAGATGCAAATCGATTGTTACGAGCACACTCTCATGAGTGCATCAATTTCCATTAGCATCGCAATCTATATGATGACCCATCCAGTCGCTGGTGCATGCTGTAATGCATCGATTTCTATTGTAATTAGCGTACAATGCTTATAACGAGCAGTTAATGAGCCTGTGTACTTGAAATACTTTATTTACTGTGCCGTGCGCAACTTTCCTGTACAGTAACGTGCGCAAAATAGAAAAAAATGTGCTACTTAACACAGTTCAAAATAGCCTGTTTGATTACTGCTGTTATCCGCTTGATGAACAACGCGTTGGTGTGAGCTCGAACATGTCTTTACCTGGGCCGGATGCCTTCAAGGATTTCATAAAGAATAGATTCCAGAAGAAATCCGACGAATTGGCTTTACTGGATGACGATGTTGAAAGGTCGGTACATTTCAGGCGTTGCCTACGCCACCTCGCGGGCCTATACTTTTCTCGTTTTCTTTTGATTGTACCTTAGGCAAGTCTGAAACGACGATAATGGAAATTATTGACTATCTAATGTTTATCCGGGGTTACCTGATCCAGTTTCAAGGGTTGTTCCAGATGCTCCGATGCAGGGGTTACACAGCCGGTCAAGACACGCATTCAACTCCTGCATATGATTCATGATCACACGCCTGTGTTGGCTAGGATTGGGCACTGGGAACAGACTTGTACAAACTACTGGCTTTTCAAAAAGCCCAACTAGAACTAGAACCAATCAATTTTCTTAACTCGCAACTGGAACATACTAAAACTACCCGATTTTCAAAATCCGCAACTAGACCTAGAACTAGTCAATTTTTAAAATCCGCAACTAAAACTAGAACTATAGAACTACTCGGAAAACCGTTACGGTACTTAGTTGACCATCAACTAATAACTAAATGGGTAGTCTGTATAAGTCTGTCTGAGTAACTTTTGTCCTACAGATTACAACACATATGGTCTGCACACATGTGGTAGGCATTTATTTTGTGACTCGCTGAAAATTGGGGGTTCTCAGAAGGCATTTAGATTAGCGTAGGGCAGACCTGGGCATTTTACGGCCCGCGTGCCAAATACGGACTATGCGTGGAAAGTGCGGAGAAAAATTTGAAGAAAAATGAAACCTGTCCCAAAAGACCCTGCTTCGTGTTGATTCACGGAATAATTGGGATTCACCTTCGAGCTTTTTCCATTTTTAAAACCTTTGTTTCACTTTTGCAAGAAACATGATTATAACAATGCACATCAAATCATTTAGCGTGCCATGAATAATCATCTTGCCTGTCACTTTTGGCACGCGTGCCAGGGATAGCCGTGCCTGGCGTAATCTATATTCATAATAAAAGTCAATATAACACGGGTGCATTGAAGTCGGGACTCTGATATAAGCACGCAGTCATTCGGCTGAAACTGCGAGAAGACGAACTCGGAAAACCTGCTAGCGAAATAACCAAATCAACGGGACGATATTACGAAGCTACACACCGCTCGGGATAGTGACCAAGCTGCAGCATCCCATACATTTTGGTGTCTCAATGGAAGGACGTGTCTATGGGTTGGTGTGACCAAAAAGAGTTAACAATGCTTTTTGTTTAGCATTGTTTAATTACGTGGGATAAATATTATATTTGTATTATGACTCAAATTAATAATTGCCCAATAGTAACGCATCCACCCAAAAGCTTGTGTTAACCGCGTAATTTGCTGCTTTCAATTTATAAATTATTAGAAAGTAATACCACGCTGAATATAGTGCAAACCTTTGACTTGGCTCGCGAACCTATTTCCTGCTTGTCATTCTCAGAAAATGATTGCCCATCGGTGACGTAGGCGCTCGCAAGTCATTAAAGGTTAGGAGCCGTACAGAACTGAATTTCATTCTCCTAGTCAACACATTAATTTTTATTTAATCGGAAATATCAGACATTGAATACGCATTTCAAAACGACGAGGTTTCGAGTATGAAATGAGAGATTCCGACCCCAAAGGTCACCCTCCGGCTACGTCACACTGTTAGCAGTGTTGGCTTTGAGCGAGCAATGCCTATGCACGAACATCATTCATCAGAACACCGTCATCTCGATTCGCCCAAAACCACAACACGTGTTTTCTAGTTGTTCGGCAACCTATATTTTTTCAAATGTGAAACTCGAACTTGAACTATTGAATTTTCAAAATCCACAACTAAAACTAGAACTATACTAAGAAAACCGTTAGTTAGTTGACCATCAACTAACAAAATTTTTAGGTTGTACACGTCTTGTCGCACGCAGGAAGGTCCGGTATCGAAATCAAAGCCCCTTCTTTCTGAAATCCTGTATTCAATCTCTAATATGTATGAACTCAATTTGCAATTAAGCAAATGACGCTGTTGTGTTGAACCTAACAACAATGCGATGACACTTCCTGTAATGCGAAGTCTCGCGTTTTAAAATGGCTTAGAAAGGGAATGGCTGGGCTGCAGTTATATTGATTTCTGTTCATTCACAGTTCAGTTTGTGCACCAGTAACCTGTAGTTATGTATTTGTTGCGTAGTTAGATGTGTAATGCGGTAGATATAGCCTTTGTTTTTGTGACAAAACGATGTGATTTGTCGAAGACTTGCAGATTAGCCTAAGGGCTCCCGGGGTTATTAAACGTAAACAGCCAGTTTTCTGTGTAACACGGTCGACTCCATCTGCGCGGATGGTTATCAATTCATCAGAAGCTTTGTGCGGCATGAGTGTCAACTCATAGATTATACAAAATTACGCAAGTGACGTTAACTGCTTCCAAATTAAAATCAAGGCTGCGACGACTGAAAAGAGGACGGTTCCGGTATACCGGCCTTGAACAGGATGGTTAACCACGAACTACTTCTTACTTACTACTACTTACTTACGTGCTCAAGTGGCCATGTTAGTAGACTGTTCCCACTTTTGCTTCACAGCGTAATTGTTTAGGCACAACTACAAAGTTTTTCGGGGATTTGTTGAATTTAGTCAATGAAATAGTAACAGGTCACAGCAAACCCGCATCACGGCAACTGAATATAGTTTCGAAAATCGAATGTGTTTGTATTTATGTTGTTTGTCATTAACTGCTTAAATTATGCGACCGATAACCAATACCTAAAGCACTTTCAAGACTTTTTCATACCATCATTTTGTACTTCAGCTGGAAATAGCTTTAACACGTTTTGAGAATCGCTACTTCCACTTGTCATTGACTATAAAGCTACGGCGTTATTGTCATACTTCCACCCGAGCTACCTTAATCACTGATGACCCGGAACTATTCGCAGACACCCGAGACGGGAGTGCCGGTCGGGATGTGAAGTTACCCCATCGGGCAGCCAGGCAGAGTCCAGTTTCACGTCCAAGACTCCACTGCAATCGAGCTGCGGCACTGCTAATAGATACGGGGCTGCCGAAAATAAGGATAGCACATGCTCATTGCAAGAATCGCATGAAGTTAGCAAGGCCGCATCCGAACATGACCATCATTCCGACGATTCCGGTAAGTTGTCAGAAAATGATCACCAGGGCAGAGTACAATGATCCGAGTACTCTTATCGGGTTTTAATTCTCACGATTTGAGCCTCGTATTGAGAGATGATTAATTCGGGTACTGAAATTATACGCTCATTGCCACTAAGAGGTAATTTATCGACGAAAGCTACGTTTTCGATAGTATTTTCAACTGTGGAAGCCTTGAAACCTCGGTTGGTTGTACCGCACAGCATACACGGAGCATGTAGTGCATGTTAGCACAAATGAGATGTATGTGGATGTGGAATAATGATCAACACACAGCACTATTGTCACAACGTGCACCTAACCTAGTCGTGACCTTGCCAGCAATACTAAACTTCGTAGGCCATCAGGATATCGGTTGATGATATCGATGGGTATACAACAATCCTCACAAATAATGCGTTTGTCTTTCTTGCTTTTCGCCCATACTGGACTAGGGTTCGCTACGATCGCACTAAAGGCTTGCAGCAGTGCGAATCATGTTGGAGTAATCATCCTTTGACAAGCAACGCAATGCTCAATATCATCATGTTCAGCGTAATGTCGTCATTGTCGAGTTGACTGATATGCGACTGAGGACGTATTCTAGGTTCCATAAGGTCGACTTCAAAAAATCATCTGTAACAAGACTGGCCTTGTTCAGTTGGTTATCAGCATTTGAATCTCAATCTCGTATATATTCAACGATTACCGTGTGAGGTTTCTGGTGAAGCCTTTAAGGCCACCAGCCGTGACTTCACCGTGACGTCACCGGCTCTGGTTTTTAAGGCCTTCAGTGAAAAGGATTTTTGATTTATCGAAATCTTAGGTATTCATGTATGTTTTAGCATATGATTTTCAATCACATCTCCTCACCGCTTTTGAACAGGTAAAATCACTGTTATCAGTTTTTGGCAGAAAATATTTTATAGGCATATTGACAGTGCAAGTAGTCTGTAGAATTTGTCCATATCATTTTACCTCATTTTTCTAAGCGAGCCCGGTGCGAGGAAATCCGAAACGGTTGAACCCTATATAGGCGAATACATCTATATTTCAAATGGGCGTAAGTTGTCACAATATAAGCATTTCAACTTGTAAGGAAACATCTATCACTGCTCTATACAATTTGGCGGTAGCGACTATATAATAGATAGAGTGCTGACTGCATATTGTAAAAGTAATTCTCATTAACACGTCTCCATTGCAGATTCCGAGGTAGAATCGGAACACTGCCACAAAGATTCCGATAGTCGAGAACGAAGGGACGAAGAGAACCGGAAAAAAGCCGTCAAAAAACTGACCATCGTCATGGTTTTGAGTCTTTTCTTCATGTTCGGAGAACTTTTAGGTGGGTCAAATCGATTACCAACGACCGATATGCAGGCATATATAGTTCACGGGTTCACGAACCGCAGCTCAAGAATTTCGCTGTGCAAACGTGTTTTGTCGCTGCTTACCAAGTCTATTCTGAGACTGCCAAGGCTGTC
>ATSW01088187.1:0-11705 GCA_000444245.1 Botryllus schlosseri
ACACGCAGGGATGAGATGGCCCTGCGTGTCTCCGACTCAGATTAAAGTTTAGAGACCAATGATCTAGCACAGTGGTTCACAACCGGGGGTCCGCGAGGCATTTTCGCGAGGTCCGCAAAACCTCTATATTTGCAACATGATAGAGAGCCTGCTTTGTAGAAAATCAAGAGGCAGTGTCACCGTCTACGATGAAATATCCTTCTGTGCAAACTCATTTTAGTTGTTATCAGAAACGTCTACTTATACAACATATTGCTGTTTAGAAATGTTTTATTGGGGTTTGTAGAAAATCTAGGTAATTTCGTTATGTTTGCAAAACATTTTGGATTTGCAGTTTCCAGTCTCTGAAAATTAGAGAACAGTCGTTTGAAATAGAAAATACGGAGTTTTTTTCCTAATCTGTCCCGTACGGGTTGTAATCTCACCACGTAATCAATTGTCTATGGTATACTTATCCACTATTCCAGAAGAACTTCAAGATAAGCCGCTCGAATAAAATGTTTAGACTGGACGTGATATGTTCGCTGAAAAGAGGGTTTCTCAATTTTCGTGTCATATATGTTGCGATTACAAACAAAGGTGACATCGGAAGCGGATTTTTGGCTCTTGTTCACATCAAATCGAAGGCCCGGACCTTCACGAGCGTCCACGTATAATTTATTCCCCCAATTAATTAAAATTTTTAATTGGATCTGCGGAGTCTTATACTTGTTGGAATTGAACCAAATTCGGTGTGCAGCGTTTTTTAGGGTAACCTGAAAATTTAAGTAGTGAATGGCTGGAATGCGGAAAAAAATATTTTTGAACAGCCCTAGTGGTCAAAGATAGTCACCTTCGGTACTCAAGTAGAAATAGAAGTGTCGATTTAAAATTATGTAACAGAGCAAGTATTGTATGACTAATTTGACCTGAGATCTGAAAACTGTCAACTAGAACTAGAAGAAGTCTAAAATCATAACCCCCTGACGAGCAAGTGTGAGTAATCAAAATCTACTTGAAGTAGAGAAGATGTGGTACCGATGAGATACCGAGACCGAAAATACTTGAAACATTCCTGATGATAATCTCATGATTACACTCCGTGAATTTGTCGACAATTGCATGCTGGCAAACTCTTTCCTCATATGGGAAACAACTTCGACCTGCATGAGTTATGGGGTCTCTGACAGATGCTCTCTGTTTTGGGGGGTGTAAAATAAACTTCGATCAACGTATTTTTTCTTTGTAACCTTCAACATGAACAAACCAGGAATCATTTTCAATGTAAAGTTGAGGGATGGTATCAGGCTATATAACGTCAGATATTTTTTATTAAATACCATTCTCGGTAGGACTTTTTCAATTCAATTACAAGATTTTAGACTTGACGCCAATGATACCATAGCCAAATCAAGCAAAATAGTCGGACTAACGAGTCATGCAACAACAGAGACACGCCTAGTACATACATAGACACCATATTTAATAATTACTTGTGGTGTTTATCGCTACAATAAGCTATTTGTAAGTCAAAATCTAGATTTATTGTGTATGTACCCTCGAATGTGTAAGTTAGTGCTTAAATCGGAACATGATTTCATGGCAACATTTGAGCTATCATTTAGTCTATTTTCTCGACGGTGGCGACGAAACATTCTGCTTTGGCTCGCCATAGCTTAGATTATATATTACACAGCGACAAAAGTTGCAACATTTAGGTTTTTGAACGTATGTATCATTGGTCACCAGGTCGTGTTCCTTCCGACCCGCTGGGTGCGGACCGATGATACGTTCGAGCAACAAATTTTGAAATTTCATAAAAATATTTTCAAAAGGCGGATATTCATGCATATATTTTCGATAGGTAGAGCTTGTATCAAAATGTTGAGCCAGCAAAAGATCTGCTCGTATCGTCTGAAGATATGGGGGCCAGAGATCATTGTGCAATTTTCGATCCATCGGTGCCACATCTCACCTACTTGGGAATGTAGAAGTGCTTCGCTACTGAGCACCTCAGTTGAGAACTACTACTCTAGTACACAGGTCTACTTATATTCCTTTAAAATATGCATTGAGCTATATCGAATATATACCTTGCGGACTTCTAAGTTTTTTTTCACCAACACATTTCTTCAGAAGAAGATATATTACACTTTAATCGTGGCTTCTGACAACGTCAACGTCTCGCAAAACATATTTTATGATTTATATTTCGTCAGAGAAAATTGGGTTCTTCGACTAGGGACCAGAGAGTTTCTGGTTCTGGTAATAATGTGAGTTGACTGAATTATTATTATAGAATAATACGTTAAACGCTCGTTATGATTCCGAAGTCACTTTGGGGACCACAAGTTGCTATACCTGTACCCAGCATTGTATAGGGATTCTCAGATAATATTGGAAGCTCAGGACCAATATCGAACCATAAGAGCTGAATATAATTTGCAATTGCTTAAGACGTTGCTGACAATGTCATTGCGAGGGCATATAAAGCCTTAAGATTTCGCTTCACTAGCTACTTTTACATAGTATAGTCCAAAACGTCAATCGTTAACTCAGTCAGTTTAATGTATCTCGTACATATTATTAAACGACTGCATTTGTTTATCAAAGCTATATGCGACCAGACTATTATCTGATGATGCCTATGAGTATCATGTTATGTATATATCATTGATTGTCTACTGAACGTGAAGATATCTGAATATACTGAACCTGAAAATATCACGAGGAATGTCATGTCAATTGAATATATTTAAAAACAGCAATACCGTAAATTGTCGTGGTCGGCAATGATGGAAGCAGATGGGATGTCAAAATCAGGAAATATAATTAACAGCCGACGGACTCACAAATAAAAAATTGTTTACAAAGTTCACATGTTACAGCGTCGATTGTTTAGCATTTAAAATAAATTATTGTTACTGTGATATCACGTCACAAATATTACAAGTGCATGGTTGGTTATGTGGCAAATCTAGTAACCTTTTAGATCATAAAGTTGGTTTGCATGGTATGTAACGACTATTGGTCACTATTAAATTGAAGCCATTTTGCTGCCACATACGTGAATATTTTATCCCACTCTGTAAAGTCTCATAAACTTCTGATGCGGGTTCCGTACCGCTGAAATAACGTAGCATATTGTGCAATAACTTGAGCGGTTTTTTTGACATGTCAAAAACTGTAGCGTTAGGTCAAAATTTTTCAAATTTTTTTATTAAGTCCAAATTATTTTGACGTCAGCATTTCGTTTGTATCGTAGATTTTGCACTGTCCGTAAGCTTATCTTTTGATATTTTACAGCTTGTAGCCTATTTTATAGGCCTACCGTTGTAAACGGCTAATTGTCTGCACATTGTGAATCATAAACGGTCAAATAAAACAAATAGGTAAACATGGTGTTGTGGTCAACGTACCGCAATATCCTAACTGAGGGAAGACTTCTTGGGCATTGCATCATTCTTATACTAAGAAGCGCATGATGAAAAATTGTGATGTAGAGTAGACAACATTGTCAGAATGAAGCAACAAGGTGTGTCACCAGCAGTATACGCACAACTTGAGTGTTGTCAGCTAACAACTGCTGCTGTTGAACGTCCTTGGCAAGCTTCTTAGTAAGGACATGCACTTTCTACCCAAGAATGTAGGAAAGTATCTCTCGTACTACATTTAAAAAAAAATTATTTACACCTTAATACATATTGTAACCACTGGAAGCTTTCATAGGGCCAGATTTCGTTAAAATATGTTTTTTTTTTGAGTAAAAAGTTGCCTGTTTCTAAGCCAAAATCGTTTTTCAGGCCAAACTACTTCGTTTGGAAGTCAGTTCCAACTAGAAATGAAGATAAGTGGTAAAATTTTACCATTGTGTGGAAAAACACCTAATTTGCATACGTCAGGTCAAAATTTGGTCAAAATTCAGTTTGTTTAGGCCAAAAAAATAGAAATTTTGATTTTTTTTAGTTCAAAATTTTCCTTTTTTTAGGTAAAAGAAAACCGCCCTAGTAATAACTGAACCTGCTTCACTTTTTATCATCCCAACAAGTAAAATTCATATATATATATATGATAAATGAATAGCAATAGACAATGATCTCGACACTCGACTGGTAGCCTATACGCAATAATACACTTAACACTCAACTTTTCGAACTTCAGAACTTCCACGTACTCAGTTAAATTGCTATCCCGTTGTATTTTAAATGAATACAATGGAACCAATTCTTACTCACCGACACTTTTCAACAACTGCGATCGCCTGGTAACAAGAAGGAAACGTCGCCACATCCATTTAACAGCGATACAATAACTTAGCAACCAGCCCATACAATGAGAATTAGCAAGGAATTGTAAAGCAAAGCGTAACGCTGTGTTGTTTAAACTTTTTAGAGCGCGACTCTAATCTGAGTCATATTAATATCTCGCAACAAAAGCCTCATACATCCATTTCATAGACATGGATTAACAGAAAATGCGAATACAATCCGCCGTAGCGACACTTTGTCCGACCCACCTAAATCACAGTCTCGGGCCTTCCATAAAGTGCAGCACAACGTTTGGGTGGATTTTCGCTACAGACTACTCATTTGCTATGGGTCATTTTATAACTATCAATGACAGTTACACACACACACAGATACATACAGAGAAACACTTTCCGTAAAGAACTAAGTCCGGTATTGTGCGACTACTGTATCAGGTAAGGGTGAACACAAAGACTTGCCTATTTATGTATATCTGTTTACTATGCGTACTAAATTCACTAATAATATTTTTTTGACAAGTGTGAATTCATTTTCCGCTGACAAATATTTAAAAATATGAATGAATTTGTTTGATATTATTGGTACTTACAGATATTCCATGTATATGACAGGCTTTTAACCCCACGGTTGGGTTTAGGAAAGATGGACGAGAATTCTTTTGGTCTCGATGGAGGCTGGTGCGGGCTTTATGCACCTTTAGCCCCTTAGATACGTTTATGGGTTGGTGTGTGTATGAGAGAAAGAGAGTATTTATGACGCAGCAGAGAGAGAGATGATGATAAGGGGTGGGGGGGAAATTTCTTCACCATCAAAAAGGGGGGCGTGTCTAAAAAGTTTGTGAACCACTGATCTGGACCAACCTGTATATAATGTTTAAAAAATGCGTCAATTCCCCACCAGAAACCATTGAATTCCCCACCGGTTGGGTACCATCGCATTAGGGGGTTCCTAACCAGAGCTGGTCAGTAACGAAGTACTTCTACTTGTTTGAAGTACTCAAGTAGAACTAATTTTTCCATACTTCTATTTCTACTTCATAATATTTTGTGATACACTTACTTACTTTTCGCTATATACAGTTTCTGAAGTAGAAGTATTATATTCTTCCGATGAGAGAGAGAGAGAGAGAATGAGAAGGAGCAATTTTGCGGAGTACCAACAATAATTTACCTACCACAAAAGTTTAGGAAATTGCAGAATTTTAGTCATGCTTCGCGTGAAAAAATGATATTGAGTGGTAAGTATGTTTTTAGGAAAGTGTTGGTCAGTATGATTTCAGGTACTGGGTTCCTTTCATAATGTATTGTCACCGATATGGCATGTTTCATCACAGTCAATATGGCTCAGAAAAAATTGGAACTATCTTATCGTAATCTAGCATTCTAGCCGCACAGCCAGTGTTCAAATAGGGAAAAAGTGGTACTTTACATTTTAGTGCTAGACCGTTGAAACTGTATAGACAAAATACATGGTATATATTCCCCCTATTCAAATATTGTAGTTTGTTTGTTTGTTTGTCTGATATTCATGGTGTTTCGATTAGATAGGTCATTTTACACCATACCGATGCTCTTTATTTTTTATCCGTATTAACCGACTTGTAGCACGGCCCCCTTCCAGGCTTTTCATAAGACACCGCTTACGCGGTTGTCGTGGCGAAGAGAAGCCTAGATAAACCTCCGACAACACTTCGGCAGGATTTTCGGACTCGAACCTGCAATCCTATGGTGTTTCAGCTGTGGATCATACCACCATACGCTATCTCGCCACAAGTTTTGTAGTTCTATTTCTCTTCAAGCACGATCGTTAGAGAGAGGTCTTCTAATTATTTTGAGTTCTTTTGACCTCATAATTACGATGTAAAATTGAATGTAAACGGCATTTTCACTAGCTACCATATTTTTGTATCACGCAACAATCATAGCGCAAATCGGTAGTGCCGTTTCGATGCAACTCTGTATTGCTTTTCGCATCAACTACGAGCCTAATAATACGGTGTAGGGCACCAATTCCATGACATCTGAAGTGGAGCACTGGGGTAAACAAAAGTTTACCATTGTGCTTGCCTGTAACACGAGGTTTGGTCACGTAAAAGTGGCCACTTTTTACGTATATACTACTACCCAAAATGACAAACATTCCAATTCGGTCTCACTAGGCTTCTAATGGTTAGAATTGAGTCAAATTTTGAGCGAAGCGTTTTATTAGACAACCTAACAATTTAATCCGTGAATCCCAAGAATCCGGAATAAAAGGTATTTTTGAACGTCACTCCACGTCAGTCAACATCCCTGCTCAAGTGCACTGAAGTGAATCCAATTCTAGCTGATGATCAATTAATCGTAATGATGATATTATTATTGCTGTGACTGCCATAGAATGCCAGTCGTGTGTTGAGTACATGATATTGCGCAGACGGCTTTACTAATCAACGCAACACTTTCGCTAATTTGCAAGTTTTCGCGAAACCCTCAATTTTCATCGAGTGATTGACACAAATATCTACCACAATACATATGTAGTTGCATATCGAAATCATTGCCATAGATTGCTGGTGCGGATAAATAACAAATCATCACAGTTTATTGAACAAAACCATCAAAATATAATTTTCATACGCCGCAAAAATATTATATTGCTTATTCAATGCCAATCTACTGTTCGAGTTCAGAAATGCAAGGCTTCATCATGATGGTCGGTCGAAATGCAAGCGTGATTCAAATTGATTAATTACAAATGATCTCATAAATATTGGAGATATAATTTGCATTTCAGAAAGCCTGAGTTTCGTTTTCGAACCACAACGCCATTGTACACGCCGCGCCAGTACAGCGCGATAGTCACAATTCTACTTCTGCTCGTCAAGAAGACGCACTTATCATAATCAATAACTGTCCGATTCTATTTTCATCTGCCCATTACACTCACACAATGTGATATAAAGTAGAGCACAGAGAGGTGGGTGCTGAAACGACCAGTTGCGGTCTCTTGATCTGACATTCACCTATTAGGCATAGTGCCCGATGTCACAGTCTTTAATAATAATTTATTTGCCCGCCCTTTTCTAGTCGCTATTTTTGCTCTTGTCTTTCCTTCGTTCTCCATCAGGTATTTTTTCTCGGCGACGCTGGGGGACGAGACGAGGATCCCAGAATAAGGTCTGACGGCGCTACTTGAGCCGTCGTAAGTGGCGCAGACGCTCACCACTGCGCTATCTCCCTCGCCAAATCGTAGAGTTGAGTGCGTATCTTGAGCTCCCGCTAAGCACTGACGCAGGTAACCCCTAGTATAGGCTATTTCATTTGGCATCGGTTAAGAACTACCGCAAGATATATTGGACATACCTATTTTAAACGTAAACCACCTGCGTGCGGCACTGCTCTCGACCCGAAACCGCGGCACCCACAATTCGGATACAGACCGCGCCTATATGCCTGCAACCAATAATGGCGTGTCATCACAAATCGTATACAGACCAATGAGTTATATGTGTATTGACCTCCTGCGGAACACCAAACACTGGCCCAGGGTGGCCCTGGTCGCTCACTGGCCCCTAGTATTCCGTGGAACACTGCTTTAAATAGTCACTGGATTTATCGCTAGTCAGTGAAGGGGTTACCGCATGAGAAATTCTTTATCTACAGATGCGAAATATAAATGAACAAGAAGTAAAATAAACTGTTAAGTTGGCAACATGGGAACTTCACACTTCTCTCGTACACTGTCAGTACGCACAGTCGATAGCCAATAGCAAGTTGTTTCTCTGTAGGGACTATAAATCCCTGTATAGTTTCATAGTGCTGCGATATTCATAATGGCACACCAACTTCAATGCGTCTGATTTATTTGTGAGTCCCCTTGTACTGTTTCACAGCGTCGTCGCCGACTGCAAAGCTGAATTTTCATTTCTTCGGTACTTTTGACAGGTGTTGGCTACTTGTGTTTTACCGCTACTAATATTATGAGTAGTTTATGATGAAACGCGTTATCACACGTGAAATTTGTTTTATCTGAGCCTGATCTCTCCATCTGCCCTATAATTCTGAACAATGAATACAGAAATTTGGTCATTCGGGCTGTGAAGATGTTCGAAATGACTCGCTCATAACAGTCAGTAGAAAAATAGCAATAAACATGGAAGGTGGTCACATTTTTTGACTAGACCTTACGGCATGTAAGGCGCTACCGCGCTTTGCCTCCCGAGACCGCTCTTCACAACAGCATATTTCACAGTAACAACCTTGAGTACCTCATTGTGCAAATCTATTATCAAAAGGATAGGGTACACTACTTACTAGACCAGTGGTAGGGAACCTATGGCTCGCGAGCCATACATGGCTCTTTTGGGTTTAAGCAGAGGTGGTCAAAGTAGCCAAGAAAGCTACTCAAGTAGAAGTAGAAGTAGCGATGAAAACATCTACTCAAGTACAAGTAGAAGTACTTCTTCCATAAGCACCCTAAAACTACTTGAAGTAGAAGTAGATTCGACTGGCTTTAAAAATACTCAAGTAAGTAAGTAGTTGTGAAAAAAATCCTAATTTGTTCACATGGATTGCAAAAAGGTGCAAATTGAGCTATGCGAAAGATGACGAGCTTGATTCATATTGATGCATACCAGCAGGTATCCAATTTCCGATTGCATAAGCATCCGTCCACATAATGGTAAAAAATGATAGGATTGATATGGAAAGGCGATACTTATCCTCTGTTTTCTCGAACAGCACGTTTTAGAAAATTAGCATGGTATGGCGCCATCCCCCATATCATAAGGTCCGTAGTTTAGTCGGAGAGCAATACGGAAAAGTTATATAGGATACGGTGTATAAACACTTTGCGCGATTAGTAAACGTTAATAAAAAATATGCTGGACAGTAAAAATGCGATATTGTGTAACTCTATTTCCGGTAATTAATGGCATTAGTACACTTGCTTTTATACTTTAACATGTGTGTTTTCCAGACAAAATAACTGATTTTAATTATAACTCAAAGTATATGATACTGGGAATTGAAAATGAAACATAAATACTACTTCTAAAAGCGGAACACCTTTTTCATGCCTTTGGTCCAGAAAGTTTCAAAGGTGGTATGCTAAATCAGCTCTAAAACTAACAAAAAATGTTCCAGTCCACTTTGCCAGGTTAGGACTCGCCATGGACATGCTAGATTACGATAGGACAAGTAAATGCTACATTACGAAACATCAGTTTCAGACGGTTAGATGATCCATATATACCGTCATGAATTATTTCATATGGGCGAAGGGGGACAATGCGGTGTGAATGCAGGGATATCTAGATATCTGATTCTAGATATCCCTGTGTGAACGGAACCACGCGAGCCCGCTACCTAAATTATATTCATCGATACTTCCGTAAAATCATACTGGTAACTCCGTATTCACTGCGCGCGAAGCGCGACGAAAATTCTGGGCTTTACTCAATTCTTATGAAAATGTTGATTCCGTGTGAAAACAGCCCCGAAATTCCTCAGTCTGTCTTCCTGATTGAAAGATTGAGCTACTTCTATTTGACAAACTGAAAATAACGAGAAGTAAGTAAGTAGATCACAAAATATTACTAAGTAGAAGTAGAAGTAGCGAAAATCAGATCTACTTGAGTAAGTACCAAAAGTAGAGGATAACTATTTGAGTACTTCGAAAAAGTAGAAGTACTTCGTTACTGACCACCTCTGGGTATAAGATATGTCTCTTTGCCAAATATTTGTCCTGAATTGATTTATATTGCAGTGACTTGTTAGTAAATTTTCATCACGAGCAGAGTAATTATTCTCGTGGCAGTATAAACATGGCTTTTAGAGGTAAAGGCAATGCCGTCTTCAGGTTTAGGGGCTCGAACTCTTGTGAAAATCCTCAAATTTAAGTTTAATCATGACGTCGGGAATTTTAAATTGTGATGTAACAGCTGATTGACATGTATGGCTATTTGGGAGGTGAAATGGAAAAATTAAGGCAAATATGGCTCTTCGGACAAAAAATGTTCCCGACCACTGCCATAGACATTAGGGGTCACCGACGTTTTTGAAATCAAGGGCTACTTTCTGGTTAATGATAATGCGACGGGCTACCGGTCACTTCCGCCGTTTATCCGTGCTTAGTTGGATATCTGAACCTACCAAGGCACGGGCAAACTACAGTCCGTGACAAATTATTGTGCGGCCCGCGAAGGCAGCGAGTAACGTATTAGAAATATTGATAAAAAATCCCAGTAAACTATTCAAAAAGTAGAGCAATTTGCTTTACTTTTTTTCAATATTTTTGTCATGATATTGATCAAGTTATAATCTTAATATATGATTTTCTTATTTTTTTAGCACAATCGACCGTTCTCGGACCTTACGCATCTTGAATTGCTTCGGTCATTAAACATCTAAGAAATCAAATCCAAAGTGGTGGGTTCGGATCCAAATTGTAATTTTATATTACAAGTTCCAGTGTAAAATGCTCGAGACAACAGTAAATTGCAGATCCCACACATCTGTATACTGCATAGGCCAGGGGTTCTCAACCTGGGGGGCGCGGGAGTCTCTCAGGGGGGGCGCGAGAAATTGACAAAGTCAGTATAAATTGTACGTGTCTGAACATGTGTTTCATATCCATTATGAGAAGACGATTAATGAAGATGAAATTTATTCCATATTCAAGAAAGCTTGCAAAATACAAACTCTAGCAACCGCGCTCAACGGAGTATAGTATGAGTTCAACTTCATTTGAGCAAATTTTTGAAATTCTTTGGAGATATAAAGAGCAATTCCCACGTGTAAGTCCTTCATTGCTTCATAGCTTTGACTGTAGCCTAAAGCTTGTCGCGCTGGGCGGCTCTTGTTAGTAGCTTGCGAACTGCACCGCCTAAGACAGACTTAGATGCAACATAGGTCGCCCGGTTTCGCCCTCAATTAGGCTAGAAATCAACACAATTTAATTAATTTCTAAAACTGATCAAATGTAGCCTGGCAGGACAGAACGACGCCTTTCTCTCTGTACTCACTACCAGCATCAGGATTAGTCTCAGGGTGACCTATCTTGAAATTTATTAATGGATGTCTTGTTCAATGTTTTTTTGTTATTTTCAAACAAGTTTGGAGAAATTTGTCAGCAATGTAAAAGACTCAACAACTGGAATGCAGATTCAAAATTGGCGTAAGATATACCTTATGTATACTATTAGATCAGGGGTGGGCAGCCTGCGGCCGTGGAAGGGAATTTGAGCGGCAGGCGACGCCTAATTCAATTAGTATGTGTAGGCCGCCGTAGACATGCAAATTGCAATTACGAATTCACTCCCGCATTTTCGAGAGATTTTAATTAATCTTGAAGTTTTCGCCGCCCTCCGCGCAATTCAACTAGACTTCATTTTTCGATTTTAATGCAGTAGCGTCATTGTTAATCTGAGCCGGAATGGGAATTGGCAAGAAATAACAATTCGTTCGCGGCCCTGAA
>ATSW01088198.1:0-16852 GCA_000444245.1 Botryllus schlosseri
CCTTGGCAGTCTCAGGAAGGCTAGCAGCATCGCTATGGAGATGATTGCCAGCAATCCAAACACGCATATAAATAATATACACCACCACGAAGAGATATAGTGGTGCGAAAAGCACAGAAACGCAGAAACGATAGCCAGCGAGAAAGTCGCTAAAATCACCAACCAATTGGGAACAGTACCGGGGCTGTACTTGGTCGTCCACAAAACCATATGCCCAAACTTGCTATCGATAATGTCAGTCTTAATCGTGCCCACTACATATTCTCGCACGTTAAAATCGTCATCGGCTGTAGCCAGTGATTCAGTTGATGCTATGTATGAAGCCGTTGCTTCCGGAGGTGAGGAATCGGATCCGGTTCGTTCCGGTGTGTCGTTGATCTCGGTCGTTATGAACCCCGCGTTTAGAGTCGATCTCTCGGTGGTTAAAGGTTCCTCTGCAGAATGGATTGGGTGTAGCTCCAAATATCTGAAATCAGACAGCAGGGTATCAAATTATTAGCTCAGTAAATAGGATTTGAAAATGATCAGTCGAATTTCAGTATACAATAGAATAATAAAAAGGATATTCATATTGAATTAAACTCAAATATGTTCAGTTGTATTTCAACAATGGTATCACCAAATATGACGTCACCAGCATGAAAATCCTAGTAATCGAGGCGAATAAACAGCTCAGTGTACTATTTTTAGATTATACACGAACTCTTTTTGTTGACACGAACTAGATTGGTGGATTTTGATAGAAGTCGACAATTTCATGGGGTTGACGGTGAAATTTCAAAATTTTTGTTTCAATATTTTTTATAAAAAATTGAAAACCTTCACATCTACCGCTTGGGATCGAGTCAAATTTGGTGCGCAGCTTTTTTAGGTACCCTAACAATTTAATCAGTGAACCCCCGGAATCTGGTAAAAAAGTTGTTTTTGAACAAATCTGTTGTAGATAGACAGACATTGCTCCGCACAGCCATAGTCTACTCTATCGTATACGACATCATCTAATGTATTTTAACCTTCTGCATCTACGAGATACTGACCTGCTGATGGAGTTTGGTTCGTATCGCAGCTTCACGACGCATATCGCCACGAAAGTGCACGCCAGAAGTTGGCCGATCGAAATGAACTCCACCAGAATTTGCAGCTCGAACGTGACAGCGAACAGAATGCAGGTGGCACCGCCGACCAACACAGACACGTATGGAATCTGCCAAGGGTTTAGTTTAGAAGTTTCAGCATCAGTTACGAAAATTCGATGCCACAGAGCGGATAGAATGTTTAGCCACGCAAAAACGAAAGATGATAAAATATTCACAATAACAAGTACACATGCAAATCGCAAGTTTGATCATTTAACCGATAGGCAGAGGCGATCAGCCGATCATGTAGATGTCGCCTAAAAATTGCTCAAAATACTTTCGTAGAAATGGTCTAAATATTTTCAAAGTAGGCCTACACTGTACAAACAGAAGCGGCGAAAGTAGTTACCGTTGATACCAAGTAGGAGTAGAAGTAACGCCGTAACGTCCAACTCAAGTGCACGTAGAAGTAGTGATTTTCAAAAAGGTAAAGTATTATAGGTCTCGAAAACTGTTGGATAGAAGTAAATTAGACCTATGGTTTTGCCTAAATAACTGAAAACTCTGAATCAACAGTAAAAGTAGTCTAAAATCGTGACCACTTGCAGGAGCAGTGCAAGTACACAATATCTACTTTTCAAAATCAAATGTGTGAAAAGTAAGTACATTGGTTAATAAACTGTTGATTAGAAGTAGTCTAAAACAGTAACCAGCAAGTAAAAATGCATTCTAGCCATAGTTTTGCCTAAAACACAGAAATCTCTGATGTAGAAATGACAAATTTAAACCACTTGAGTAAGTAGTACATATCGGAAAACTACTCAAGTACCCCGTTATCGGCCACCTCTGCGCGTAGGGCATTGCGCGACCCAAGCCTAACACATCACAAAGAAGGCATTTTTACTATTCGTTATATGGCGGAGAACTCTCAGACAACAGTTGTACGCAGCACGGTACTATGAAACATGTCTAACGCATGCAATTTCAAATTTGGTGCATTATTTTCCTCTGGTGTCGCATTTGTACTACTGTCTAGCGTCAACCCAGATTGCAAGGGCGGGTACATTTGGTGCCAACCATTTTGCCATATCAATATCGAAGGTTTAGGACGACCAGCGACAGTCAATTTTGGCCACGGGTTTTATCGCCGCCGATCTTTTTGGCACCGCCCTTTGCCCAGCCGTACGTTGGTAAAGACTTCACGTTTTCATGCTTCTTGGCGCGGAATCCGTTGGCCTCGAAATAGCTGTGTATCATAGTCATGCACCCACTCGTCGTCCCAGCCCTAAACTAAAGGATCCCGACGGTCTCTGACGGTATTATCCAGAGACACCAATGTCCATTACATCTTATCATGAAGTCAAACCAATTTATGCAATGCAAAAGGTCGGCACATCTTCATGAACAAGCTTCATTGTGGAAACGACTTTTCGCGATGTCTCACTTCTAAGTTATAGTACCCGACACAGTGACCTCGGATACGTTCCAAATCCGCAGGCAATCGCGCGAAGCGATAAGAATTTTTTGTTGCAAGCAATTCAACAACTATATTACATAGATATTAAAAGATCGCTCTGGTGCCGTCGCGACCCAAAATTATTCCCTTGGCAACCCATACTTTATGAATCCCTGGCGTAGGTTATACTGAAGGAATTAATTCAATCCACATAAACCGCTAACCTGCGTGGTTTCAGTTACGATCGAGAAAAACTGCATCAGCAACCCATCTCTTGACATGGCCATCAGATATCGTGGCACCACGTACAGTGACGCTAGCAACGTGCTGATCATAGCGGCTAGAGCTCCAACCGTGACGACGTACCTGCGAAGAGTAATAATATCACTAATAGGATCGATCGATAGTGTTTGAAAGACTATAGTTGCCTCATAAAACACAAATGATTCGACGTTTCTTAACGATTACAATCTACAGCGAGAACCAATTGACTAACGTGTGATCAGCACAGACTTGTACAAACTACTCACTTTTCAACACTCGCAACTAGAACTAGAATTAGAACTACTCACCTTTCAGCAACTGCAACTAGAACTAGAACTCGTAGGCCTACTAACAACCTTTCAAAATTCGCAACTAACTAGCTATAACACAACTAACCACGTTCAATACTGATGGAAACCATTCGATCTTGCTTTATCAGGACCGGATCTGCTTCCCACATGAACACCAATACGTGTTTGCAATGGGAGGGGTTTCGACTACTAAAATTCACTCGTTGCTATACGTCACTATGAGTAGTGACGACTCTGAGCTTGCAATGTCTGCAAGAATATCACGCAACAGAACACCGGCACCATGATTCACGCCAAGCGACGAGCGACGACACGTGTTTTTTAGTGTATTTTTGAATGCGCAACTATAGAACTACAACTATAGAACTACTTAAAACATTCATATAGTGGCACTTCGTAAAAGTCTAGACCAGGCGTTTGCAATGATACATGAACTTCGGACCCACTTTTTCAGGCTAAATAGCGAGGGATTTGGATTCGGAGATTCAGTAAATTCTCTATTATATCGGAGTCGGAGTCGTACAAATTCAATAGCACCATGTGGAGTGCCCGGAGTCGGTGATAAAGTGAGAAGACTGTTACAGCCCTGGCATTATCGCAACACCACGGTTTTATAGGTTCACATTCGCTCAATCATTTTCATCGATAGTTCTATTACATTACGCTTTATTTCTTATCAGCCAGTGTGCATGTGCATCAGGCTGTTCAAAAATAACTTTTTTTCCGGATTCCAGCCAGTCAATGATTAAATTGTCAGGTAACCCTAAAACAACGCTGCACACCAAATTCGGTTCAATTCTAACAAGTATAAGCCTCCGCAGATCCAATTAAAAAAAATTAATTTATTAGGGAAAAAAAAAAAATCACATTTTTCTGCCAACCCCATAAAATTGTTGGGTTGTCTTCAAAGACGATGCAAAACAAATTTGACTCAATTCCATCTAGTAGAAGCGGAGTTATTCGAGTTTTTCGATGATAAATCTCGGATTATCCATTGTGCATGCCTCTAATTTACATGCTCTAAGAGGGGTGTGTGGTTGAAGGGCTACTCCAAGGCGTTCCGACACTCTCCTATATTTTCACTATATCGCAATCTCGTGGTGTTTTGATTTGATGAACATTTCCATTGAATGACCATGACATTGCACGCAGACGTGGACAATTAAATAATTCTAGTTGTCTAGTTGAACTAATTAGAGAGAAATGTCATGCCGGTAATCTAGCTTCCATCTATATGTTAAATGTTTTTATTCTCAAACTTTAATTCTTATCGAATCTCTGCCCTGAAAACGCCACAGGAGAACTGTACAATGCGAAACGAATCAAGCTTGTTGTACAGACATTTGCCATTTTCATGCTTATAAGAATTGTGATTTGATGCGAGGTGACCTCGATTTTTGTTGTATTTCCAACTCGGAATTTGAATCAACTGCCAAGTTTTCGCGGAATCAGTAATTCTAATTCTAATTGATATAGAAAAGCCGAAAAATTTCTAAATGTCCAACTATGGACTACACAGTGAAACTGTCGCCAGCGAGATGAGTTGATTTGATACCAACTGAGCGTGATTTAGTTTCCAAGTCATCTAAAATTCACAGTAATTCTAATCCCCATCTAATTTTGAATAAACTGCAGCTACACGCGCAATATTAAATTCTACGTAACTGGTAACTGCGCTATACCATATTGACTCGGTCGAAGTGCAAAATTATCACAGACCTTGTCCATTCCCATCCGTAGAGTTTGAAGGCTTCTGGATAAGGCGAAGCCGAGGATATATTATAGTAGGGAACCATCAATGTGAGAGACGATGAAGCACCAACGTATGCGACAGCAACCACCGACAGTCCGACAAACAAGGATAGAGGCACGTCCCTGAAAGTTTTAAAACCAGAATCGAAAAACTAGATCATTCCTGTAATCTAATTAGACAAGTGGTTCTAAAACTCATCTAGACAAGCCCCCTTGATGCTAGTGGAAAATTCCGCGCCCCCCTTATCCGAATATTGAAAAAAACGTTAAAATGAGCAACGCGTGGTCATTCGCGCGGAGCGAGAAAAAATTCGTAGTTGAATAATTTCTGAAAAATAAACGTGTTCAACGGTAGCACGTAGGGTTGCATTTAAAACAAAAATCAATTTAAAACAGACACGAATATTTGACATTTCAAATCGTAGTATAATTGGGATTGTTGCCGTTGTTGAAACTTGGAAGTTTCAGCCCGCGAAGCACTTTTGAGTGGATTGAAAAATGCCAGCACATTCTAACAAATGTTGAGATTTTAAGTAAGAAATACTCCATAAAATAGTCCTTCAAAACAGCACATGTCCAGTATGTTTATAGGTCACATTATAACCACCTGATTGCGGGGTGATGTTTTCTAGTCACCATTAGGAGCGGCTCGCTGACAGTGACACCCAATTCCGAGAAGGCAAGAAATTGTGAATTCATTTCACTGACCTAAAACTAGTGATAGTGCGCAAACGCCAATGCGACAGCCTTATATGCAGGCTACATGGAAAATATAATAGAGGTCTCCAGCCTCGAGAGAAACCAGAATCGCGATATAATACAGATTACAGTTACAAATTACAGTCCAACTCATTGCGAGTTCAAGAAACGTTATTTCTTTCGGGAGGATTCGCGCCCCCTTAATGCTTTGACACCCTCAGTTTGAGAATCGCATCGGAGCGAAAATCCAGTAATTTAATTCCAATCTACTAAGCGAAATGTTGCTTTGCGCTCATTCAACCCTGTTTGAAACAACTATCAAATAAAATTCACGGAATAATCGGTTCGCCATGTCAGATTCAACAGTTGTTGAACATAAGCATCAACATTATACCTATTCGGGTTGATCGCCTCTTCTGTCGTGGACGCTATGACTTCATATCCAACATAGGAAAAGATCAATGTAGCAGCTCCACTGACTGTCCCAGAAAATCCGTACGGGAAAAAACCGCCTTCCACCTCAGTCCAGTTCTTCAAATTACCAAGATACAGACCGCACCCTACAGACAACGAAAAAAGAGGTCACTGTTAATTATGGAAATGCATTTATGCAGACGTGGTACGTTGGTACTCAAGTTATAAGTCGAAAGTAATGGCGTACAGTTATATTCAACTGCAAGTAGTAGTAGTAGAATTTTTAAGGCATGTCAAAACTGAGAATGGACAGGTTAATATGTCAAGTAAAAGCAGCAGTCTAAAATCGTGACCGCTCAAGTAAATAGATAAAGCAAGCAAAATCTAGTTCATTATATCGAACAAGTGGACGTCCTTCGATATTGACCAGCCCTGAATTTATGCCGCGTATTCCTGGCGCAATCTGATTTCAAACCCTGCTTGGGCAATGGGCAACCAGAGAATTATAATCAAATTTGTCAAAACTTATCTATATGCTCTCGTTTTTGTTTTCGAAAATCGTACGGGAAGACTGTAGTGCAGTGGTTCTCAAACTTTTTGGGGGGCTATGATTGCGAAAACTTCCGGGTTCCCATATCGTCATATCACAAAATGCAACCAGAAGGCTAACAGTCCCAACGGATAGTTTGATGGCATGGAAGTTTATGACTGTTGATGAGAGAATTCTCAAGTACGAAATTCGGACTATGAACAGAGCAATTGCAACATATCGGGTATGTTTCACAGTCATAAGATTAATCCTTGAACGCTTTTGACATCGAACCCACTGCTTCGGTGCAGTATTGTGCTTGTAACTTTTTTTCTGTTCATTTTCAATATAAAGCTCTACGGAAGCGAGATAGAAACATGTTACTTCTGAATATTTTTAATCCAAAACTAGCTTTCTGGTGCGAGCGGTTATCAAGATAAGACGAAATCAGCAATCTTCGACACGTTCGGTAAAATTGCACGGCCACTAGAGGATGCACGAGCCCAAAATTATGATAGAAGATATTCATTAAATATTTGGATCCACTTTTTAAAATTCAATTTTTTTTCAATATTTCTCTCCACCCTAGTGTTCAACTCCTTTCAAAGGACGAATACACCGCAGGCCTATATATAGGTAGGGTTACCTACCCACAATAACGCAAATGACCAGAAGGTTAACTCCGGCGAATCCAGCCGTGATTTTGGACGACAGCTGAGCTCCCGCAATGATAACAACAACAGATAGCAGCAGCACCCCCATCGCAATAAAATCCGGATATCCGGCGATTACCCCGCCGCCTGCCATCGGGCAATGAACTTCCAGGTAATTCTTGACCGGGTAACCGATCGCTGAATCCAGATATCTAAAACACAGAAGAGCAGACTTGATCAAATAGGTGATTCTATATTTGTCTAATTGGACTAATTAATTACAACGAAATGCCGATAATCTAATTCTATTCTAATTTGCGAAATGTTTCTTTGCTCTAATTCTAACATAATCTGTGGAATGTTTTTACGCCCTCATTTTAATTCTAATCTAATATGATTTTTCTGAAGATGCTACATCATCATCATCATCATTGGTTTATTAGCAATTTTATCAGTTCAATACACCACAAAAATGCGATACAATGAAAAGACAGGAAGATGTCGAAGCGACAAGGAGTAGTCTATGGAATCGGACACCCACCTTGGCCTATAGGCGATATAAAGAGGAGGCATGCACACTGAATGAAAGGAAAGAAGATAGTATAGAAAAAGAATGCGACAAGAAATAGGGCGGCATGTCATGGGAAGCGAGATCGATAGGTCAGTCGTGGTCCGGTAATCTTGAGGATGGACTGTATTTATTTAGTAGTAATTGCTTGTATTTCGACTTGAATGTGGACATGCTCGTCGACTGTCGGATGGCCGGCGGGATACTGTTCCACACATCAGGTCCGGCATATTTGATGGAGCGATGATCTTTTCGGTCGATCATATGATATTTGGACGACGTGGACGCGCGTGTGTTGTACTTGTGCGCTTTTGATTCTGAGGTAAAGAAGTCATTGAAATATTCGGGGCAACGACCGCAGTGAAACTGATACATAAACTTGGCGATTTCTAGTTTCCGCATATCTTCTATGTTTAGGACGCAGAATCTCTTCAGCAGCGACTTATTGGATGGGCAGCCAGAACTGTTTAGCGTGAAACGAGCTAAGTTTGCTGCACAGACATTTGATAATTTGTCACGCTTACGAGAATGAACCATAATTTGATATGAGCTGAACTTGATTCATTCCCAAGTTTTCGTAATTATGTAATTCTAATTAGGATCCGGCCCGCGACGTGAGCGGCCCGCAGAGAATTTACGGTCGTACAAGATAATGTGGTCTACGGCCACAGTCTGCCGCAGTCCCCTTAGCCTATCGCGTCAAATTATAGTGACTGTAGGTTATTCTTTAGCGTGCATGTGTGAGTAGCTTGTGAGAGTGGAGCTCACGCGTAAGTTCATCAGCTCGAGAATGTTTGCATTACCGGCATACACTTATGTTCTCAACCCTAAAAAGTTGTGTAGTGGTAAATTTCAAAAAACATCCCAACACCTCGTTTGTATACAATACATTATAACAGGGGCGCGCAGCATACGTCCCGCGGTCACAGTCTGCCGCAATTCTCCACTACTTGCTCACTGTCAAATTAGTGGGACTGTAGGTTATTCATTCTTTTTTTCGGACACAAATAATAGTGGTTTTTAGTTATCTTCTGGTTCTCTGTCTTCTTTGTGTGCAACATGTCATGTAGCCAGAGTTCAAAGAACCTGTTCACAACTTTGATCGACCACAGCTGTCTCATTGACTTCAACAGCTATTGAAATACATTACGTTAATAAATTCGTTGAATGCTGTTTTCGTTTCTATGCTTCGAACTTAAAGTTTACATTAAATACGATTAATCCTCGTATAGGTGGATAAATACGCGTTTAATGCATCGATTCGGGAATCCAGCCCGCCAAGTACTTTATTTCCCCATATCCAGCCCGCCAACCCGAGAAGTTGCCCGCCCCTGGCAAGGACTTCTAAAACTTTCAAATGGGGTCGCGACTAGGGCTGGGCAAAATGATTCGAGTACTCGAATCTGAATCGAGTAGTAATTTTAATGATTCGAGTCGAGTAGTAAAAGACGATTTTTTTCGAGTACTGACATTATACGGTCCTCGCAACTGAAAATTAATTTACTGACAAGAACTATAGTTTTGATACTATTTTCCACTGAGGAAGCCGTGAAACCTTGATTAGCCGTGTTTCAGCATACCAGACACAGTTTAAAGCTGCGAACGTTACTGGAAATAACACATTTCCGAAGTCATTATCATCCAACAAAATTGTTATGAAGTGCCATGAAATCGGTATGGTCAAAAAAATACCAAAGCATCTTTAATGTGATGGATATCAGGCATTACGTTCTTCGTGGTGGCAGAAAAGGTTCATATTTGGACTTGAACATAGTACATCCTGTTGTGACGTCATAATGATTGATACTCGATTACTCGAATCGACTCGAAGCATATTACGTGATTCAGAATCGAATCACTCAGGTACTCGATTTTGCCCAGCCCTAGTCGCGACCTACAGTATTGAAATATCTGGTATGAAACATCACGGCAAACCTGTGTTGATCTATATTCTATATAGTTTTCTTGAATTGCATTTCATCCAAAGCTGACCGTACTTGGAAACGGTACTGTAGACTACAATGCCAAATAACTTACGAGCTCCAGGCCTTCGCCACTGCTGACGCGGATACGATATGTTCGATCAACACATTCCATCCGATTATGAACGCCCACAGTTCTCCAACGCTGAGATACGTGAACTGGTATGCGGAGCCGGTTACCGGGATGCGGGCGCCGAATTCTGAAAGGAAATTGATGTCGTACACAAAATGTATAAAAACAGTCATAAATTTGACAAAATTGCAGCGTTATAAAAATGTTACCTCTATTCCTGCCAAGTTACTTGGTAAGGATAGACAATTCCAACCAGAAATGTAGAAAAGTATTACAATTCTAAAATTATATGCAACAAAGCGTAATTCAAATACTGGAGGGCAGAATTTTTTATAATCAAGTTTTTTAATGTCAACAAATGTCAAAATTTTCATTTTTAGTGCAAAATCTTCCGTTTTTAGGTAAAAAATATAGTCGCCCTATTCATCACTAACCCTAACTGGAACCCCAAGTAGACAAAATAAAAGTTCCATTATAACAAAGCGTAGGTGTGCGACAGTGGCTTTTACAACACACACAACTATTGAGCTGCAAACCTAGAATAAGATAAGGCGCAAAGAACGATTTTAGAATGTCAATTCGCTTCTTGTCTAATCACTTACAATACATATGTTTCGGAGGTTTATAGCTCGTCGAATCGGAAATAGATCAGAGATAAAAATCATGATTCACCTAAACAACAACAATATAAATGTCACCAGTACTGTACCTGCATAACACACAGCGGATAAGCCTGACGCAACAGCCGCGATGATATAACTAACAATGACGGAAGGCCCGGCAACAGAATGAGCGATAGTACCCGTCAGTACATACAACCCGCTGCCGATCATTGAGCCGATTGCGAGAAACGTAAGATCTCCGAGTCCCAAGCATCTTCTCAAGTCTGCGAATGAACGTGTTGTTACATTAATTCTCGAATACAATATAGTAGATTTTTGACGCCCTGTACGAACACCACTTAACCAGTCGTGTGCGAAATTCAATCAAATGTATTGGTGTCAGGGTCAGTGTATGTAAAAACGTACAGTCTGAACTCCGTAACATACCTTCTTCTGAGTTGAAAAAAACGGCGTTTTGACTCTCTGCTATCAAGATACCGCTATTTGCAACAACCAGGCTGATACAAACTACTGGATCTTTGGAAATGGGCAATTTGAACTATATCTAGAACTTCTCACTCTTCAAAATCCGCAAAATTCACAACTAGAAATACTCACTTTTCAAAATCATCAGCTGCAATTATAACTAGATTTACTCATTTTTCAAAATCCACACCTGGAGCTACGAAAAAACGCAAGTTAGTTGACCGTCGACAAACTAAATTGGCAGTTTGTAAAAGTCTGGGAACGACCTTAGGCATTGATTTATCCATTTATTTCCATGATGCTATGTGATTTTATCCTATATTTGTATTTTTTATTATTTTTAAGGGCAGAAACTTCACGACTATATGGGCCTCCTGGTTCGACGTTGACGAATCTAATATCGAGCCTCCCATCTACACCATGGTTATGATATTACATTGCAATTTCGTTACGTATGTTCTTGATTGCACGGTTCGACAAATAAAGATCCTCTCTTTTTGTGAAGTTTCATTGCCTGGTGCAATTTCCTTGTTTAGTGAGCTAATCTTCGTTAACTGATTCAGTGACATGAAGTTATCACTACGTAGTACATTGAGTAGAATGGTAGATTCTATTATGTTTCCCCATTCATAAATAAAATAAAATAACTCGGATGGGAAAACGACGCCAGGTTTCGCCGAAGATAAGCACATAACATGGATCACATGATGCCTCATTTCCTATTCAGTAATTATCCGTTAACCTAACGATACGCACCAGATCTCATTGTATCAGCCGATAGAGTTTTCCTACGGAGTATGTTGCTCCAAAACGAAGTGCGTAGCGACGCCATGGCGTCGACGCCGGCGAGGTTATCAAGGCTAACGCTAAACGCAGTCTAAATGTACAGTAACCTGGAAAGCTACAAATCTTGTGATCTCATTCAGACTGCAGCATCAAAGCAGTACAGCCTATCCCAACGCAATATAGGCTATCTGGAAAGGCGCGGTATCGATGCCCAGATAAAGCATCCTACGCCAGATTAAACATGAGTATAATTAGACGCTCAGTATAGAGCAGTTAGTATTTTAACTGCGTCTACGAATTCGCCGAAGCATTACTGATTCGACCGTAATAATCACGGTAATCAGTCTATCAGCAAAAAGCCACGCATGGAACCGAAGACTTACCTGTTCAGTGTTCTGTTCATATATGGCCGCGTTTCGAAAGTCTGATTTATTGGTCACCTACAACACCGATACACCTACCTACGTCCTACACCCAAGTAGCTAACAAAATGATTCCCGTGTAGAGCAATGAATAACTTTTCACGTGAACAACCTTGTCTATCACAAAGTAATAATTGTAATAAGTTTCAGGTTATATTTTTATCTGAGCTACACACACACACACACACAATGTAAGATGCGATTAACACAATGCGATGTGATGAACAGATGGGAGGATGCCGAAGGACCAGTTGCGGTCTCTTAAACTGGCATCCACGCGTGAATGACAGAAAAGCTTCAAAATATCCATTTCCGTAAACGAACGCATACATTAAGATATTGTAGGACCGAAACGATAGCAGGCTATGATAGGAAGAATGTAAACTAAAGTGTGGACTGAATCTGTACATGGCCGATTGGCCGTGCGTCTTTGCTCTGGATGAGCTCAGCCTGTCATACAAATCCTGATAATTAGGACGCTAAGCGTTTCAATCTACAGCGGTGGTTCTCAACCTTTTTTCTGCAGCGCCCCTTTTCGGAATTTTCCTAGGTTTGATGACCCCCATATTTTAAGGACGGTAGTAAAACAAGGGGTACGAGTTCTAAGTCCGGTCGGTATCTTCGGGTTGAGACTTCACTATTGGAAATAGCTTGAATCCCGACCGAGGACCACTCGATTAATCAACACTATCATAATTGCATGCCCCATATTCGGGATCAAATCAAGGTTGTTATAACAATCATCGGGTATGGGCTCATGCCATCTGCGTGGTTCAAGCCCGGTGTGGGCCTACACATCCCGAATTTACCTCTGCGACTGGCAATACGGGAACGTTAATTGTATTGAGTTTTGTTTTATCGGTTTCTATAACTATTGAATCAATTGAGATAGTGGTAGAGATCTTTGCTCGTATTGAACTGAGTACTGCGCCCAGTTATTAACTTTAACATGAATGTATTTCAAATAAAGAAACCCATATTATATAACGTTCATGTGAGGTTGCGGGTCACAACACTAGACATAGTATCATCCTTCATGATACGTTGAAGAAATATTCTGAAGATTTGATTTTGTAGCTCTCAAATACAAATATATTTAGTTAATCAAATTGAATAAAAAGCTTCAAAGAATCTTAAGCGTACAAAGGGCTCTCACTCTTAAAAGTGGGACAGTATGCCTCTTTCTTCGATTTCGACACGCTGTTCGTTCCGGGTTAAAATACCGTGTTCGAAACATTCTGTGGAAAATAACCCGAGCTAGCGTGACGGGAGTATTTTAACGGGGAATTGGCGATCTAAAAGTACGTGCAATTCATTTTACATGGATCATAAGAAACTACTACATACATGGAAACATGATTCAAACATTGCAGGCATTTGTTTCGCGCCAAGCGCGACGGAACATTTCGAGACTTGAAAGATTTTGACGGATGTTAATTTGCAATGAGAACTGTAGAACTATTGAAGTGTTGTTCTACTATATTACTGCGACGTCATTTTTCTTCGGCGACCCCCATACCAACCCTCTCAGCCCAGAGCCCCACCCCTTACTGCCGGCTACCTCCTTTTGTCTCGAACCCGTCAACCACAAAATATTCATCTACTGTTGTAAATGTAATAGGACTTTCAATAAACATCTTAAATGCGTCATCACGGCTACCGTTGTAGGACTCAGTTTTTGCTACAGGCTTCAGCATTGCTTAGCGTATAACAAGAACAAACCATTTCAGATATGAACCCATAGAGCAGGGGTGTCAAACATAAGGTCGGCGGGCCGCATCCGGCCTGCGAAGCACTTTTAGGCGGATTGAAAAATGCCAGCACATTGTCACAAATGTTGAGATTTTAAGTAAGAAATACTCCATTAAAATAGACCTTCAAGACAGCACATGTCCATTGTCCAGCATGTTCATAGGCCACATTAAAACAACCTGTATGCGGGGTTATCTTTTCTAGTCACCATTACGAGCGGCTCGCTGACAGTGACACCCAATTCCGAGACTCAGGTAAGAAAGTGCGAATTCATTTCACTGACCTAAAACTAGTTATTTACAGAAGCGCAAACGCCAATGCGACAGCCCTATATGCAGGCTCCATGAAAAATATAATAGAGGTCTCCAGCCTCGAGAGAAACCAGAATCGCGATATAATAATATGAAGCAAATTACAGTTCAATCTTTTGCATTCCCCCCAACGCATTCGCACGGTTGATACCAATATATCACTAAAACGAAGGGAGCATAGAAATATGGCAACTTCTATCATCGTTAGAGCCATTGTTTTATCGGTTAATAACTCTAGTCAGCCGCCTAATCATCGTATTGCCAATTCCACTGCTTGCAAATAAACTTGCAGATGGAATAGAACTCGTATGATCCATAATATATTGTAATATACAATTGTGAATATAGGCTGGTTATTGAAGTATTCAAATTAAGAACAAGAGCATGGATTTTGAGGTATTTTGTGATTGAGGAATTTTGGTGCGGCCCGCGAGTGATCTGAAATGTTGAATCCGGCGCGCGACGTCAGCTGAGTTTGACACCCCTGCCATAGAGGGGTATAACTTTTCCATGCACCTGTATCCTGTAGGCAACCCAACAATTTTATCAAGTAGCCAGTGAATTATTTTTAAGTAAGTTTTTGATAGCCCTGGGCCACACGACCATTTCAAAGCGCATCGTGACCATATGCCACGAGTCGATCACTAAATAACTCGCAGAAAGTTGCTTCAACGAACCGGCCTGGCTTCGTGCAACATGCTTTGGGTGCGCCCGCGAACAACCGAGATATCGAGAACCACCCACGTTACTAAGAAAGTATAGGAACTATATTCGTCGTTCATAAAATAACTTTTATCCAGGGGCGGGCAACTTCTCCAGTCGGCGGGCCGGATATAGGAAAATTAAGAACTTGGCGGGCCGGGCCGGATTGCTGAATCGATTCATTATTCGCTTATTTATCCACAAGGAATAAATCGTATATAATGAATGTAGGCTATTTTACCGGCAGCAACGTAACTTCAAAGCCGTTTGTCGCCAATAATGACGAGATCAATGTGGATTTAAGAACAGCATTGTCATACAGGCACCACCGTGTCTGCTTCTCTCTGATCGATCAACAAACGGTGCAATTCTTAATTAAGATTTGAAGGCGTTCGATAAGCCCGGTACCCCAAATTTACCAAGATATCAATTCATTAGGGTTTAGTAGGCGACGAGATAGCGTGGTTGTTCCGTTCAACTATGTGGCCTATTTTATTTCGATATTGAATTTATGCGGCTCGCGGCCTCCACGAAATTTGAAAGTGGCCCCCGACCCGTTTTGAGTTATCGACCCCTGGCATAAGCGGTATCTTACAGAAGCCACAGAAGCCTAGAAGTGTGCCGTGCTACAAGTCGGCGGTTACGGAATCAAAAATAAGAAATATGTGCCTGGTGTAAATGACCATTGTAGTCGACAAACACCATGATTACCACGAATGACATTCGGGTTGAGTACATCGTAAATGCCGATAATGCAACAAGTCTTCTCGCTTCGACGAGTTTAGGCGTAAGCTCCACCCTCGCTCGCTGCGCATACATGTGTATAATGACATACAATCGCTAAAATTTGACGTATGTAAGCAAGTAGTGGAGAATCTCGGGAGACTGGGGCCGCGGGCCACACTATCATGTGAGACGGAAAACTGTCCGCGGGCCGGACAAAATCCCTTCGCGGGCCGGATCCTGCCCGCGGGCCGTATGTTGCCCGCCCCTGCTCTTATCGATTCCCACTACCCGATTAGAATCATGATGCGGTGAATCATCGAGTGGCCTTTCAAATCAGACACTCACCTGGGCCTAGGCCAGAGGTCTCAAACTCAAATGCGCTCGCGGGCCATTTTTCCATTTTTTACGACGCCGCGGGCCGCAGCATCAATAAGGATATTCCATGTCTTTCCAAGTAGGCCTTAGTTGATGGGATGAAATTGTCCTATTGAAAGTGTGCCGATACAGCAGACTGACATTCAACACACATCATAAAAATGTTATTTACTCTTGTATCAATTTAGGCCTGGCATGAAAAAAATCATCACATTTATTACTATTTGAATAGAAGTGTTGTTGTACTTGATATATATTAATTATAAGATATAGACGCCATGTGAGCGGAAAAATATATAATGCCATCATAAAAGCTATCACGTTATAATTTTGCAGCTACAATGGATATTGTGAATTAAACAGATTGATAATAGAGATTGATCTGATATCACAGCATTTGGGGTTTAGCAGTGTAGCCCAATCCAGGATTCGGGTATACTCCTGATAAGTGGGTTATTAAGCTCATGGTCAATTATACCTTCGAATATTAGAGCGGAAAAATATCATTATAAATATAATAATGAATGTGTCATAGTTATAGAAATGTCGGAACGCCGAAAAACCTATTGTAATTACATCGTTGGAGCATACCGCTACGGCACTCAGTACATTTAAGTGGCCTTAATAACATGGTTTAGCGACCCAAGATGTAACTAACAGATTGCCAATAATTGCTTGCTTAGTAAGCGAAATACCTCGCTGCGACCTTCTGATCTATTACCATTCCCATGACTCCGTGTCCACCCGGGTCATTTCCATTTGGCCATGAGTCAGCGCGAGTCCGAGTAATTCTAATAAAGGTCGCGTCCAAGTCTACTCACAAATTTCAGTCACGAATCGTCTATAAGCACAGTGCTGTAAACCAAGGGTCGGCAACCTACGGCCCGCCAAGCGAAATCGTCCGGCCCGCGAC